>JARLTB010000121.1:3407500-3537500 GCA_030141615.1 Unio pictorum | reverse complement strand
CAGCCATGCAGAGTCAACCGAAACTAAATAATCGGAGCTTGTGACCTGCCAACGACAGTTAAGACATCAAACAGCCATGCGGAGTCATTTAGATATTTAACGTAACTTAACACTTTTTTCAGTCAAATCGCTACGTCTGCAGTATGGCACTTTGTAGTGATGCCTAGCACTGGGTTGTCATGCAGCAGACATATAGAATGTCCCACCCAGTTACATTATCCTGACACCAGGCCGACCAATACTAATACTAACCTCTTAATGTTGAGCGCCTAGCGAGGCGGTTGTAAGTATCAATTTTGTAAATCGTTGGCAAGACTTAGCCGGAGATCAAACACAGGACCTCTTGCATCCTAAGTGGACGCTCTAACCACTTGATCACCGGAGCGGTGTGACCTTCGAACAACAAACAGTCATGCAGAGTAAACCAAACTTGAATAATTCGAGCATGTGACCTGCGTCGAGCCACCACTAACAGTCAAGCAGACTAAGACAAACTAAATAATCCGAGCATGTGATCTGCTTCGAACCACTACCAATAGTCATGAAGAGTAAAACAAAGAAAAATGTGCAAATGCAGAAAACTAATAATTATAACTGGTATAACAAGAATTATAACTGGTATACCAATACTGTAATTATAATTGCCATAGCAATAACTAAATATGGCTGATTAGAGAATTAACTGACAACTAAAAATCAGAATATACCCACCCACCCCATATATATATATATATATATATATATATATATATATATATATATATATATATATATATATATATATATATATATATAATATAATATAATATAATATAATATAATATAATAGTCTTTTTACACACTCACTCAAACATATACACTCACTCAAACATATACACACACACACTCATTCAAACACACACAAAAACAAAAATACAAACACAGACAAACGCAAACACACACTAGCACGCAAACAAACACACCTAAACACACACATACTCTAACATACACATAAACACACACACTTTAACACAAACACACGCACAAATACACACTTACTCAAATACACACAAAAACATAAATACCCACAACACACTCAAACATAAACACTCATACCCCCCCCCAAAAACACATACAAGCACACGCACTCAAACACACACACGCGCACAAACACACTCATTCAAACACACACAAACAAACACATACTCAAACACACATTGACACACATAAAACCTCAAACACACAAACACATGCAAGCACACACACATAAACACACACAAACAAAAACACTCAAACACACACTCACTGAAACACACACTAACACAAATACACACACAAACACACAAACACAAACATACACAAACATACACACACTCAAACACAAACACAAATACACACAAACACACACATCACACATGTCGCACACACGCACACACACACAAAACACACATACTGTACATACATAATGTGCTCATGAGATCTGTAAGAGCTCTAGTAATGTCAAAATTATAATATTAGTAACAAGGATTGCGAAATCTGCATGGGTTTCTCTACATCGATAAAAGTTTCATCGAACGAAAAAGTGATGGTACTGTTTAACCTAGAAATAAATAATATGGTTTTTATACATTATTTTCAAATTCAACGACAACAAATTTCAAATAGGAAAAGTGAGAGGAAACTCTTATCAGGCACTATGTGTAAGAGAGATTAACTCCATATTAATATTTCTGTGTGAAGTATATCATACAATGTCCATCTTTTGTACATGGTACACTTATACATGTATCATAATGAATCTGTCTTACCATTTATTGACATACTTATAGATGTATCATAATGTATCTGTCTTTCCATGTATTGACATACTTGTACATGTATCATAATGAATCTGTCTTTCCATGTATTGACATACTTATACATGTATCATAATGATGCTGTCTTTCCATGTATTGACATACTTATAGATGTATCATAATGTATCTGTCTTTCCATGCATCAACATACTTATACATGTATCATAATGAATCTGTCTATCCATTTATTGACATACTTATAGATGTATCATAATGAATCTGTCTATCCATTTATTGACATACTTATAGATGTATCATAATGAATCTGTCTATCCATGTATTGACATACTTATAGATGTATCATAATGAATCTGTCTATCCAAGTATTGACATACTTATAGATGTATCATAATGAATCTGTCTATCCATTTATTGACATACTTATAGATGTATCATAATGAATCTGTCTATCCATGTATTGACATACTTATAGATGTATCATAATGAATCTGTCGATCCAAGTATTGACATACTTATAGATGTATCATAATGAATCTGTCTATCCATTTATTGACATACTTATAGATGTATCATAATGAATCTGTCTATCTATTTATTGACAAACGTATACATGTATCAAAATAAATCCATCAATCCAGTCAGTGATACGCTTATATATGTATCATAATGTTTCCATATATCCTTTTATTCATAAACGTATACATTTATTGTTATGTATTAATCAATCCATGCATTGGTACACTTATACATGTATGCATCAACCGAATATCAACGCTAGTGAAATATTATTTAACTGGTTCTTTTGGCCACTGGATTTTCTGAGTAGACCATTAGTTTGTGAACTTGAAACCATAGCTGGCCATATGTAATGTGTGTGTACGTGAACGTGTGTTTTTTTTTTACATACCCATTTTGGAAACGGACTCTAATGACCTCACTGTTCAATAACAAAATCACGTAATATGTCCACTTGTGACCATATTAAAAGGACTGAAAAGAAAAGAGAATTTAATTAATGTTCTTGACTTTTCTCGCAAAAGTTTCTATCTTCTCAAGTGATGTCCTAATAATGAAGGTAGTAGTCGTTTTTATTATTAGTTTTATCAATCTTACAGTCCTCCGCGAAAGTAATAATCGGTAAATAAAATGAGCTTAAAAAAGGTAATACACTTGGAAGAGTATATATTTATTTAATCCAAAAATCCACTCGGTTTCTATTCTGCGACTCTCTCTCTCTCTCTCTCTCTCTCTCTCTCTCTCTCTCTCTCTCTCTCTCTCTCTCTCTCTCTCTCTCTCTCTCTCTCTCTCTCTCTCTCTCTCTCTCTCTCTCTCTCTCTCTCTCTCTCCCTCTTGACTAACATTGCCACCATTCATAGGTCCAGAGACATCGTCGTATGACACAAGCAAAAATCCACAACGCTTGTATTTTTGCTCCAGAGAGAGGGGCGGGGCTGGCGACCATTTGGACAGTTTTATATTTAATTATTAATACTCGATTAAAACGTGTTTCAGAAACAACAACAAAGGCTTAAAACACAATACAGTATGTGCGCATCGTAACCGGCAAATTTAACATGTAGGCCTTGTGTGTCGTCTGACGATTGCAACTATGTATCATTGATATTATGAATACTATAGATAAATCCCAAGGAAAGCGTAAGCAAAGGTTTACGAGGAAACAGAGTATTGTGGGTTACTTGGTACAAGTTCAGCTTTAATGTTTTCGTCCAGCGCAATATATTTCTCTCTCACTCCAGATTTGTGCTTATTTTGCATGAGAGGGGGAGAGGAAAAAGACAGGATTCCGATGAAATTGTGTACCATTTTAATATTTAGAAAACAGGGACTATTAATATTTGTGTCGTTAATTTCATGTCATTTATGATTAATGAATGAGTAGAAATTCTTCATAGAGCTATAGGCCTACGGTAGAAAGAATGTTTTTATATTCGTATTATTGCGCTATGGGCGGATCACTATTTGATATACCAATAGTATTGGTATATAGATTTGCTTTATACCAACACTTTAAATGCCATGTTATTTTTAATGTATGTGGTATAAATATATATATATACATACATATATATATATATACATACATATATATATATACATACATATATATACATACATATATATACATACATATATATACATACATATATATACATACATATATATACATACATATATATACATACATATATATACATACATATATATACATACATATATATACATACATATATATATATATATATATATACATACATATATATATATATATATATATATATATATATATATATATATATATATATATATAATGAATCACTGTCACAGAATAGAAACCGAGTGGATTTTGGATTAAATGAATAACTCAAACAAAATGTGTGAACATGGAAATTTATTAACTTAATTAGTAATGAAAAATACCTGTTATATAAATACAATGATTCTCACACGCTGGCAAAATACAATTGATCCAATAACTCTACAATTAAATGCACACATTGAAAATAAACCAAAAATATGATATCTATCTGATATACAGATTCAAGAAATCTCAGTATTCACTGTAAGATATTCACATAATCTCCCGTATAGACTAGAACTGAGATTCAAACAATCTCAAGTTTTCAAATATGTTTCAAATGTTCTGCACTCTAAGTAAGATTCACCAATCTCCTGGTTTTCAACTAAGATTCAAAACAATCTCATGTAAATATAAATGTACCAATTGAAACAACAATTGGACCAAACATATGCTTCTTGACCCTTGTACAGTCGCACGATTCATACACCGATAAACCGCAGTTTCACCACGTCCCTTTCGTTGGCCCACACTTCAAAGGACAGTGAGTAAATATTCAGGGTTAAATACCCGTGCATATCGTGATTATAATGTCCCTCGTCGCAAGTAATTTCCGGCCAGATATATGTTGGCTCCGTCGCTTGTGTGGAAAAACAAATGCTCACCCTAGATAATGTTGTACGCAACGAAAAAGAGTCAAATATTTATAATGCATAATTCAGTTATTTTTTACTTTTTTATAATTTTTTTTGCCTAATTCTGTGACAATCACTAACCCGAGTATACACCAGGGCTCAAGAAAAGCACGTGTCCTCTTTTCCTGATCTGCTTAAAAATGGTTGAGCCGAATAAATCTGTAATACAAGTATATACAGTTTCGCTCCTTAAGAATAAATGTGAGCGTATTTTATACCCTTAAGAAATGCTGAAATTATATATTGCTTAACATTTAGTGTGGATCAGTGATCAATTACTTTTACCTATTTCTGCCCTACATCTTTCCACCAGTCTAAAAAAATTGCAATGGCAATCCAGGTTTTGCACATGTACTCGATGTAGCTCGATACTAAATAATGAAAATATTGTGATGCAGTCTCTCACCTGACAATAATTTTCCTAATGATATTTACATTTACACTGGCATTTTTCTGTAGCTCAAGCGTTATTTCGATTTGCAATAATATCACATTTCAATAGTCTGTCATACGCCTTCAGAAGCAAGACATAATACTTAGACTGCCATATTTGTTTCCTTCGGTCAGAAAGCGTTATGTTAGGCCCAGATCACCAATGTTCCAGGACTGAAACCTTATGGATCCATTGTCACCCCATAGTGATTTATACAAATTATGCAATTATTTTGCTAAGTCAGAATAAGTATTAAGGTGTTCAATGAAAATGATAATTTACCCACACTAAAATGAAACCTACAATGTGCTCCTGTAAATATATCATTCAGAAACAAAAAACACCATGCACAACCGACTTTGTTGCTTATGGTATGTATTCATCTAAAGAAACACATATAATTAGAACATAATATTGTCATAATTATATATATATATATATATATATATATATATATATATATATATATATATATATATATATATATATATATATATATATATATATATATATCGTCATGTACCTGTAGCTCTTTAGTAAGAGTGAAAACAGTGAAGTATATGTGTACATTATTGATGAATATAATGACGACATGGAAGAGTAACTTTTGCTTCTTACTCGGCGGGAGAAAAAAAAAGGGGCTGGTGAGGGCGATAGGTCTGGTGGTCAAAAGCGCTCGCCATTACTGATCACTGCCACCTCACCTCTGTCCACGTGGGTCCGAGTCTCTGGCTTGCCCGATATGGGTTCATGCGAAAGGTTGCCAGTAGCCTCCCGTCTGTCGATGGATTTCCCTAGATTCTTACTCGGCCATGGATGGCCTAACGTGTGATGAGAAATTGCGATAAACCCCACACAACATGATAACAATAAATATGTACCTATTTTCAAAGTTAATCTCCAATATTTCAGAGTTTTCTTTGAAGTACGAAAATGAAGTCATGTGTCGATATATATATATATATATATATATATATATATATATATATATATATATATATATATATATATATATATATATATAGACATATATTCTCAAGTTCCGACCACCAAGGGGACCGGGTTTATATAACAAATGTTTCGACCGCCAGGAAATAGGTTTACCTTTGCACGTAAACTTAATTCAAACTGACACGGGAGCTCAACCAGCTATGATCAATATTACCGTATTTGAGCCGATATCTTTGCCAAAAATGTTGATAGCCTCTCAGTTTATTTGAACCAAAGAGCATTTATGTTGTATTGTTTTCATGAACATCGTACTATTGAGTGCAATACAATATCAACACATACATGCTAAGCAAAGCAATCTATCGATTTAGATTCTAGCGTTTAAACAAATTGATAAAAGAAAGGCATGAGGTCTCCCAGTAAACGTTTTATATACTTGATTACAAAAGTATACTGGATCCAATTAAACTGATACAATTAATATATTTCGTGTGGGAATAACTTTTTCGCATTGAATATATCTTACAGACTCGTAATATCATATCGCCAGTTTATTATCCTCCCAATCCAGTCAGTGTAGACGTATTATGTTTCTCCAAGGGAATGGCACTTATTCCAATTTCCGCGACATGGTAAAGCCAAAAGTGTGTTCAAAGTCGCGTAAACACACCCACCCACCCACCCCACCCCACCCCACACACCCTGTATTTTTCTATAACATTATATTACATTAACTCCAGATCTGACATCAATGTAACAATAAAGGTAAAATGATATCTGAAAAGATTTAACTATAAACCCAATGTTAACAGCAATTTTTTGTTTTTTGCACACAAAAAAAACAACACTTTCTGTGGCTTTCCTTTTATTATCTTTTATAAACTGGATAAAACGAACCATTGTTCTTAAAAGTGTTGTGTTTGAAACGGAACCCTAAATACATAAAATCAATAGAACATTTCCCAGTATTGTGCTTTCATCTATGAAACAATGACTACATGGGCTTTAATCCAAACATTACTATTTTTTTTTCATAATTAATCTCAATTATCTAAGTATTCACAGTTTTTAACTCAGGTTTCACAAGATATATTTTAGTTATCTCATAGAAACACAGTATTGTCAGCACTAAGGGTAATTAAACACATTAAATTTAAGAAATTCGTTAAGGAACATGTTATCATCTCTGCAAATGAAAGGCTTACTAAGTAATTAATCCGGTAACCATTAATACTAAACTCTGAAATTATTTTTATATGTCTGACTGAAATCTGCCAGCGAAATTAAGTTGTCATCTGGAAATGAAACGAATTGGCAATATATGATTATAGCAGCATTGACCTTCATATTGAATAGTCTTTAAAAAATTAATTAATTAATTAATTAGTTAATAATAATAATAATAATAATAATAATAATAATAATAATAATAATAATAATAATAAAAATAATAATAATAATAATAATGATAATTCAAACAATAATAATAATAACAATAAACAATAATAATAATAATAATAAATAAAAATAATAATAACAACAACAATAATTAATAATAATAATAATAACAAGAACAATAATAATAATACCAACAAGAACAACAACAATAATAATAATTATTATAATAACAAAAATAATAAAAAAAAGATGAAGAAGAATGTAGTCAACGGAACAGAACTGCAATAAAAGTTATACATAAATTAATTTCAATTTCAGTTTCAATATCTTTATTTAAACGAAATTGTTTATGCAATAGTTGCGCGGGATTTCTAAGTTTCTCGTCTTCTTTCGGACTGGAATGTCGCTCTTTTTTTGGTTCATTTACATTAGTGTTGACTCTACAAGAGATAAGAGTCAATATATGTGTCATCATTTACAAACATCCTGTACTTAAACTTATTGTTACTTTGTTCACATTTTCAGATAAATAATGTACACATATCCCTAAAATTATTTGACATCTGGCATGCAGACATTTGATCCTTTTCTTTAAGCATAATAACGTTTTCTCAATTTACGCAGAATGTTGAGAAATTTCCTTAAAACCTGGAGCATACACTTTAACATAGGTTAAACATAATATAGAATTTGTTTTACAAAAGAAATATCAGTTTAGTTTGTTAATATGGAAGGTAACTATCCACACGAGATTACTGAAAATAGTTGGATTTATTTCGTAGTTATTGAGAATAAAAATGAATATCATGGAATGTTACTTATTTGATTAAATAGTTGCTAATACTTTATGTGTCCCTATTCTAATGAGTACAATTTGACTAAAGTAAGTTTTGGAAATCGACTAGAAAAATCGACTAGTCAAAAGACAGAGAAATATCCTAACAATGTGAAGCGCGAGGGTATATGATTTAGAATTTTAAAGCAGCTTTAGCAATTTAGTCGTATTTCTACGATGTCTGCAGTGTGACAATATATGGTGATGTCTCGCACTGGTACATCATGTCACAGACCTGTAGCACCATGTCCCACCAGTCGTATTATCCTAACAACAGGCCGACCTGTCCTAACACTATCCTCTTTGTGCTGAGCGCCTGGTGAAGTACCAATTTTATGTCTTTGACTACCTGCTCTAAAAGCAATTTAAAACCGATCTTTAAGCAAATAAATCTTTTAAAATGAAGATGGTAAAAATAGTGTGTCCCTGTTTTCTTAAGTTTTACAAGTGTGTGTGTGTGTGTGTGTGTGTGTGTGTGTGTGTGTGTGTGTGTGTGTGTGTGTGTGTGTGTGAAATATATATTTCAGTGTATTAAACTCAGTCTTTCGAAGAAATAAATCTGACATTGTGCACTCATTGTTTGTCATGTAAAGACAGGGACAAATACCAAAGAGTGTAGCTCTGCCTAAAAATCACAATATTTACAGCATACAGATTAATCAGGAATTTATAATCACGGCGTTGGACCCGCACAATATTTACAGCATACAGATTAATCAGGAATTTATAATCACGGCGTTGGACCCGCACAATATTTACAGCATACAGATTAATCAGGAATTTATAATCACGGCGTTGGACCCGCACAATATTTACAGCATACAGATTAATCAGGAATTTATAATCACGGCGTTGGACCCGCACAATATTTACAGCATACAGATTAATCAGGAATTTATAATCACGGCGTTGGACCCGCACAATATCTACAGCATACAGATTAATCAGGAATTTATAATCACGGCGTTGGACCCGCACAATATTTACAGCATACAGATTAATCAGGAATTTATAATCACGGCGTTGGACCCGCACAATATCTACAGCATACAGATTAATCAGGAATTTATAATCACGGCGTTGGACCCGCACAATATTTACAGCATACAGATTAATCAGGAATTTATAATCACGGCGTTGGACCCGCACAATATCTACAGCATACAGATTAATCAGGAATTTATAATCACGGCGTTGGACCCGCACAATATCTACAGCATACAGATTAATCAGGAATTTATAATCACGGCGTTGGACCCGCACAATATTTACAGCATACAGATTAATCAGGAATTTATAATCACGGCGTTGGACCCGCACAATATTTACAGTATACAGATTAATCAGGAATTTATAATCACGGCGTTGGACTCTAGACCCGGACGAGTGCAAATTCTATTCTATTTGACTGATCAACATAGATTGTTGATATATCAGAGATATAATCGTTTCACCAGTTTCTAAATAACGATGCAACTTTCAAGTTTTCATCTGCTCATAAAACTTATAAAGTAAAGTAAACAACAAGATATAATTAATGCAACAAGCAGGAAAGACTAAGCGTATATGTGTTGATATATTTGGTCGGTTAATAACAATACGGTTAATAGATAATACGGTTAATAGACAATACGGTTAATAGATCATCACAAATCTAAATAACCAATATTACACCTCGTTCAACAATATAACATAAGTTTATTACATACAATACGATCTGTTTGTTTTACGCAGGTTTAGGTGTGAAAATTTTTCAACATTTTGAAATATCTCAATATTGTTCGATGTCTAATGTGTGTGTGTGTGTGTGTGTGAGAGAGAGAGAGAGAGAGAGAGAGAGAGAGAGAGAGAGAGAGAGAGAGAGAGAGAGAGAGAGAGAGAGATCTTACCTCTGTGTTCATTAGGTGAAGGCGACAACATGGTACAGTGCACCAGGAATATCATATTTGTACAGGTGCAGTATGTCTCACCACAATAAATAGACCAATGGGAGAAAGCTCACACTGCAATATAGTTCTTCAAGGAAATCTATTCAAATGTAAAATCGATTTTCCGAAAACTGATTGACCGACCTGAAAATTGCAATGTTTGATATCCGAAGTCTATTTAAGAAAGAAAATAGAGACAGACAGACAGACAGAGACAGAGAGAGACAGTCCATTACTTTTTTGTGGGTCTGATTATAGTTAGGACGTGATATAGTTTACTTGTAGCATTTCAACTTATGGAGACAAACCACAAATTGGTAAATTGTGAATGCTTCCTTGGCAGCAAAGAGGGTTTGCACTAGAAACAGTGTGTAGTTATTTATCACATGGTGTCCGCTCTATTTTTCCAACAGAGCATTGTGTTTTCTGAAAAACCTACATTCTACTGCCCCATAAAGTTGCTCAGAAATTATGATGGTATCTGAGGTCATCCTGCCGGATTGGACGCCTGGCCCGTGTTAGAAGTATGACGATTCGTTGAATAACAATAATAAGGGACTGGACCCTTATCTTATAAAATGCATGAGTATACCAGTAATATTAATAATCTCGGGTTTATTAATCAAGCAGGTATCTAGCTCTATTTGAATCTAGCAATGGATGTTGGAGGTGGGGGATTGACGAATTACAAACTTTGCAAATCTACTGTGCCATGTATTTATTGACCAAAAATTCAGAATCACACTTCATTGTCATCATAGCGAGGATACATGTATCTATGTAATATTATGGTCTTTGGTAGGGTACATATATCTGATATTCTGACGTATCAATGAATAACCATATGAATCGATATTTATTATGATACATGATTTGGTGCTAGACATCACTATAAAGTGTCACACTGCATATATCGTAGCGATACACACACACGCACGCACACACACACACACACACATGTAGGGTACATATATCTGGTACTCCGAAGTATCAGTGAATAACTATATGAAGCGATATTTAATATGATACTTGATTTGGTAAATGGTGGGGGTACCTTGGACTGCACGCCCCTATTCTGGAGCAGAGGCGTAGCGATGATATTTTGCGCCCGGGGACAAACTATAAAATTGGCGCCCTAGCGATCTTGTGACAGATTTATTACCCTTGTTTTCTTATTATAATGTAACGTTGCAAGCCTCATTTTGGCGCCCCTGTACCTTGGCGCCCGGGGACACATGTCCCCCGCCCCCCCCCCCCCCCCCCCCCCCTCGCTACGCCTCTGTTCTGGAGTGACAATTCAGTGATTCTGCACGCCATTTAAATAGCTATATTTATTACAAGGTATACTATTAGTATCATGATTATGTTAATACATATCTGATATAGAATATAAACCATTTCTATCATGATTATGTTAATACATATCCGATATATAATATATATCATGATTATCTTAATACGGATCTGATATATATGTCATTACTAGCATGATTATGTTAATACATATCCGATATGTAATATATACATTACTATCATGATTATGTTAATACATATCCTATACATAATATATATATAATTACTGTCATGATTATGTTAATGCTTATCCGATAACATATATACCATTATAATCTGAATTTGCAAGGATTTAGTCCTTTGAGCACAGTATGTAGCAATACAGATTGAATACTCAATTAATATTTAATTTCATCAGCTTTTTTCATTAGTATATGGTTAAGCTTTATGAAAATTTAGAAAATGTATATATCTGAAAAACTGATTTAGAATTTTGTAATTTAACTTTCACAATATATGAAATAATACTTTTTTTTTCTTCTACAAAGCCTTTTAAAAATGCAGCACGTGGAAAATTGAATACATTAAAAAACTTTCTCCAGGTATAACTGATTGAAAAATGTAATTTCTGTTATTACCGTATACATCGAAGAAATGTATCCATATATTTTCAAAGGCTTGTACGACGGTATAATAATTACAAAATGGCTTCATTATCATGTGATTTTACGAAACATTATCCATTTATCAAACGACTTCATTCTATTTGTGTTGTGTAGACAATAAATACAGTATCATACGCGGGCTGATTTATACCAAAGGAGAATGTAAGGTCGACATATATGCATACATACATACATACATACATACATACATACATACATACATACATACATACATACATACATACATACATACATACATACATACATACATACATACATACATACAAAGTTCACCATCATAGTAAGAGGAGTAGTTAATCAAATTTAGCTAAATTATCTAGGGAATGACCTCCTTAATATTATGACCCAGTGTGAGTGAAAGAATATCAATAGAGAACTTGGCAAGACTTTTGGGGAGAAATAGTGCAATACGAGTCCCCTTAGACAAGAAAAATAACATATTTAATCAAACAAATTAATAGTGGCAATTTCAATTAAACTTAAATGATATCAACAGGATTTATTAGCAGTGTCTAATTTGGATTTATTTCATCATAATAACGAAAATAGTGCAATGTCCAAGACTCATTGCATCACTTTCCCCTCGACCGTATTCCAACGTTTCCTATTTCCTCGAGTCTACCCCAACGAGAATGGCCAGCGACTGCTGGAGATGTGCTGCACTCACAGCTTATGTGTGACCAACACCTTCTTCAAATGCAAGGAGATCCACCAGGTATCATGGAGACACCCACGTTCCCGCCACTGGCACCAGATAGATCTAGTCATCACCAGGCGCGCAGAACTAGCCAGCGTCCTTCTCACCCGCACCTACCACAGTGCCGACTGCGACACGGACCACTCCCTTGTGGCCAGCAAGGTGCGAATAATACCCAAGAAACTGCATCACGCCAAGAAGAATGGTCGCCCACGCATCAACAATTGCTGTGCAAGCAATCCAGAGAAGACACAGCAGTTCATCTGCAAACTTCACGAGGCTCTCACCAAAGAGACACCTGATGACACCATCGACTCCAAGTGGTCCCACCTCCGAGACGCTGTGTACAACTCAGCCATTACTGCCTATAGGAAGAAAGAGCACAAAAACACAGACTGGTACGAGGCCAGCTGGGAGGAGATGGAACCCGTGACTGAGGCGAAGAGGAAAGCCCTCCTAGCTTACAAGGCTGCGCCTAGCCTTGGTACATTACAGGCCCTCAGGACTGCCAGGAAAAATGCCCAGCAGACCGCCCGTCACTGCGCTAACACCTACTGGCTGAACATCTGCACCAGTATACAGATAGCTGCCGAAACCGGGGATGCAAGGGGCATGTTCGAGGGTATCAAGAAAGCAACAGGCCCACCCACCTCGAAGATCGCCCCACTCAAGTCCAAGACTGGCAAAGTCATCAAAGACCAGGGCAAACAGCTGTAGTGCTGGGTTGAGCACTATCTTGAGCTGTATGCAACCCAAAACGTCGTCACGGACACCGCCCTAGACGCCATCCCAGACCTGCTAGTCTTGGAGGAACTAGACACACCACCCACCCTGGAAGAGCTTGGCAAAGCCATCGACTGCCTCGCTTGTGGGAAGGCCCCTGGGAGTGACGGCATTCCGCCTGAAGTCCTAAAGATAGGGACACCAGCACTAATCCAGCCTCTGCACGAACTCCTCTGCCTCTGCTGGGGACAAGGACATATCCCCCAGGACATGCGAGATGCAAACATTGTCACTCTATACAAGAACAAAGAAGACCGCAGTGACTGCAACAACTACCGGGGTATCTATCTTCTCAGTATTGTTGGAAAGGCGTTCGCCCGTGTCGTCCTGGCGCGCTTGCAGACCCTAGCATCCCGAGTCTACCCCGAGTCCCATTGTGGCTTCCGAGCACGCAGGTCAACTGTAGACATGATCTTCTCACTACCACAGCTGCAGGAGAAGTGTCGTGAGCAGCAGATGCCCCTCTACATTGCCTTCATAGACCTGACCAAGGCATTTGAACTGGTCAGCCGGAGCGGACTCTTCAGGATCCTTAAAAAAAATAGGCTGCCCCCCACGAGAACATGCACAGCACAGTGTGCCTCAACAGCGCAACATCAGAGGTCTTCCCAGTCAGCAGCGGAGTGAAGCAAGGCTGTGTCTTTGCGCCAACTCTCTTTGCCATCTTCTTTTCCATTCTCCTCCAGTACGCCTTCAAGGACTGCAGCGAGGGTGTGTATATACACACCAGGACTGACGGAAAGCTGTTTAACATCGCCCGTCTCCGTGCAAAGACTAAAGTTACAAAGGTTCTCATCCGTGAATTGCTCTTTGCCGACGATGCAGCCTTGACTGAAGATGGACTGCAGCAGCTAGTATGCCGCCTCTCCCACGCCTGCAATGAGTTCGGACTTACCATCAGTCTGACGAAGACCAATGTAATGGTGCAGGACGCGGACTCCTCTCTCACCATCGCCATTGATGGGTACAAACTGGAAGCTGTTGAGGACTACACATACCTTGGGTCCACCAATTCCAACTCGCTCTCCGTTGATACTGATGTAAATGGCCGGATTGCCAAGGCATCAGCAGTTATGGCGAGACTGAACCAGAGGGTCTGGGACAATCACAACCTCACCGAGAAGACCAAACTGCGCATCTACCAGGCATGCGTGCTCAGCACACTCCTCTACAGCAGCGAGGCATGGACCACCTACGCGAGTCACGAGAGGAAACTCAACATCTTCCACCTGAGATGCTTGCGGCGCATTCTGCGCATCCAGTGGCAGGAAAAAGTTCCCAACACAGAAGTTCTGAAATGCACCGGCATGAACAGCATGTTCTCCATTCTCAGTGGGAGGCGCCTTCGCTGGCTAGGCCAATTTAGGAAAATGTACCCAGACCGCATACCCAAGAACCTGCTGTACGGCGAGCTAGTAGAAGGTTCACGAACGGCTGGAAGGCCACGTCTGCGCTACAAAGATGTCTGCAAAAGGGACATGAAGACAGCCAACATCAACATAAACCATTGGGAGAGCTGTGCTGACGACCGTTCCGCGTGGCGTCTTGCTGTCAGACAGGGCACTCAGAAAGCCGAGGAGATGAGAAACAGAAACCTCGCTGCAAAGAGAGCCAGGAGGAAGGCGAACCAAAAACATCCTCAGCAAGCATCAGCATACACCTGCAGCAACTGCAACAGAGACTGTCACTCAAGGGTCGGACTCTTCAGCCACTCGCGAAGGTGCAGATAGAACACCCAAATCGGAAGCTACACAATCGTCTCTCGAAGACGGACGGATGCCGACGGACCCCTTTGCAACTGCCTCGTCCTTCTTGGACTGCCTAGATTTTACTCTCTACTCATCACTTTCACCTTTCGGACCCTACTCTTCACTTCTCCTTTTCCTGTCTTCTTTTTCGGGCTCTGTCTCCGGACTGTCGAGTCCCCTCTCCCTCGGAAAACTGGGTCCTTAAAGGACAAAATTATCCCTAACTCGCTATATGTACAACTTTCTCGATGAATATACAATTCCTGCATTTATGTTACTGAGAATACACTCAATTCAGACACTGTGTAAAGTACCTACGGTAGTACCTTGTCCTAAATTATCACGTGAATTTACCGTATGCTACTAATTGTTCGATTACTATTGCATAAAATTCACAGATCCTTACTCACTTACAGATTATTTAAACATCACAAAAGCAAATATAATAGGTAGTTATCGTTTGCTCAACATAGTAGTAAAATGGGGCACTATAGCGTCAAGGGAAAATGCAGTCAAAAAGGGCTTGGGCTACTATGGCGTCAAGATTTATAGCGTCAAGAGAAAATCCAGTCAAAAAGGGCTTTGGGCACTATAGCGTCAAACATAGTGCGGCACTATAGCGTCAAGGGGAGGTGAACATAGTACGGCACTACAGCGTCAAAGGGAATTTAACATGGAAACTATTTGGGACTATCTAGCGACAAGGGAAATTGAACATGTATTATTTGTATTTGGGACTGTCTAGCGACAAGATAAATAGAGGCAAAGAAAGCTAATATCTTTTCAAGGCATATGACTGGCCCTGAAAAGGGCAGTTATGTGTAATGTTAACATTATATTGTTAACACAGACATCTCACAGATCTTCTTCTCTTCCTTAAACTTCTCCTCACTGCTGGGCCATAGAGGAGAACGCTCTTCAAACAACCTTGCCTCGCCACATATATCCTTCTCTTCCAAATGGCTGTATCAGTCATATGAGTGATAGGCCACGATGATCTGACATACATAGGTAAGTCAGTACGAAATAGCATGGTAGAACAAGGGTAGAAGACTCTAGGCTGGTCCACATCTTGTGATGAGAACAGTTGAAGCGAATGCCGTGTACTGCGGTGATTTATAGGGGAAGAGCTGATCGAAACGGATTGAGTTTATTCACCAATCCAAACACGCGATACAAAAGTCTGTCACAATCGTCCAATCGGAAGAGAGCAGTCTGTGACGTCACCTTCCCTATATAGAGGTACTAGCGTCTGTGCGCAGTCAGTCGATGCGACAGAGTTGTCAATCATGTCGGACACTAAGAAGACGATGAATTGGGGTGAGCCAGTAGTGGATACAACAAGTAATGGTTCATCAGTGACTACCAAAGTCAGGACAAATCTACATTTAGAAGAAGTTGATTTTAACTGGGATATTGTGGATTTTCTAACTTCACAAGAATTTGTTCCGGAACCTTCGTTACCTTCTGCTTCTTCTTATTTACACGTCGATGATTTTAAGCAGAGACAAAAAGAAGAATTGGAGCGATTTTTTACAACAACAGAAAGTAAAAAAACAAGCTTTTCTTATTCAACAGCGGGAAGAAGAAGAAGCAGGAAGGAAACACCAGGAAGAAACAGTAGCAGCAACAGAGTAGGAAGAAGACCAAGGACAGAAAGAGAATAGTGAAAATCAAACGGTCACGACGGTACTTTAAATATTTTAGCAGAGTTAAGGAGTCTGCAACAAATGTATCAGACTTCTTTATCACGACCGAAAAAAAGACCTTCTCGAGCTAAACAACCCAATCTATCTGAACCTACGTCTGCCATACCACCTTTAGTGATTTCTACCAAATCATTAACAGGAACCACCAGTCCAGAAGTAGGCCTTGGCCGTGGCAAAGGCTTAAGACAGCTAAAGATGGTTACGTCACGTTTCTGGGTTTGTTTTGTTTTAAACAAACAAAACACCAACGGTCTTTTTCAGGGCCACTCAAATCTTTCGAAAAGAAACACTATTTCAATTGCCTAATTCAATGAAAACTCAAAAGTCCTTTTTTATTTTACATTTAAATCCATAATGTACGTGAGAGTGAATGAGTGTGTGAGTGTTGGTTCTTATTCTATAAAATGAAAACCAAGAGACTTACTTTTTCCATCTGGTATAAATGCTACAATTTAATATCCCAACAATACCACTTTTAAAAGTTCATAGGCTTCTTCTGTCCACTCTTTCTGTTTTTTTAATTTCTTTACTGTCACGGGTTTTTCATTTTCTTCTTACTCCTCGCTTTCGTGTCGTCTTCTTTTCTTGTCTTTGTGAACGTGTTGCGGTTCTTCCTTGGGGGAGGGCACCTCTTCCTCCTCCTCTTGTTCATAATTCCACTACCCCTCCTCCTCCTGCTCCTGTTGTTTCCTATGGCAGTTTGGAGACCAATGTCCTCTCTCTTTACAATGATAACAGGTATCTTGACTTTTGTCTTTTCTGGTACCTTTTTTGGTTTTTATCGCGATCTGGACACTCTGTAGCCCAATGTCCTTTTTTCTTACAGATATAGCAAGTATCTTGACTTTTATCTCCAAAGGAGGGAGAGTAGTCCGTAGGCTTGTCTGAAGAAAACTTTCGTATGACACCACGCAAAGCTCTGATGACAAGTTCAACTTCTTGTGTATGTTCTTCCATCGTTCTGGTCAATGTGAGAGTGAAATGAATACTGAAAGGTTAGACACTGACCCTTTATATATATGCACGTATCGGACATGAATATATAGGGGTTATGGTCTTTAAAATGTAGTCATTTGACATTTTACAGACAAGATGAAAAGACCGCATCATGTTGTGAAGAAAGGAGAAGACAATAAAAGACAGAAACGTGATGTATCGCCTAGCACAGTAGCTAAAGTCTTGGCTCAAATTCATGCCACTGATTTTGAAGATGACATGAGTGAGCATGAACCCACACCCAGACAATCGACGTCCAAGCAAAATTCACCGCCCTTAGTATACCCTGAAAAGTATTATCACATTTGAGAGACGGGAAAAATAATATCACATTCGAGAGAGGGAAAAGCGTTGCTTTCGAAAATTTAGAACAACGGCTTACATGTACGCCTTAAAGTTTAAAGATTTTAAGTCCAATGTAGATTTGGAGAATACAGAGGGGTTCATTACCGAGGTGTGGGATTCTGTGTTAACTGCACTGAAACAGCAATGTCAAGCCAAAGAAGACAATCGTTTGAGACTTTCTATTCATCACGATAATTTGAAGTCTCCCGTCTGGATCGAGTTTAGCAGTCCATCACAATTAACACCTTCCAAACTCATCGACAAGGTTCAACCTGTGCAACAATCCAACGACAAGTTTCACATTGCGGATGGAAAAGCCACACCGTTCATGACCCACGTTTCTCTTCCCCAGGGGACAGGACGCAAACAAGTGTTATTGGTCGACAACCTTCGCAACATTAAGCGACTCCTCGTCTAAATTAACAATTCTCAAGATCAGATGTTTTTGGCCCATGACATCGTCGTGGGACAATCGTATGCCAAAACAAAACGACACAGTAGAATGGAAAAGAGCCTGGAAACTGTTTCACCAATCGGACCGAGCCAAACAACGAAGTGAAGCAGAACTCTTGTTACAGCAAGCGGGGATATCCCAAAACACCCCTTGCAGCATTCCAGAAATGCAAAAATTGCAAGACGTCTTCTCTCCACATTACACTTTGAAAGTTCACCCTCAAGACGTGCGTGGACCTCTTTTATTTCGAGGCCACGATTTCAATGACGGAAAATACATTCACGCCTATCATCACGATGAACATTTTATACCATTACCAGCATCACTGGATTCCTGGGATACAGTTACTACTGTGCAAAATGTGACTATGGTTATAAAAATCGAGAACAACACAAGCATTGTGGATCGAAATGTGAGGGATGTTTGGCCTCTCAACCCTGTCTGGACAAAAGACAAGTACAAGTACATTGCCCTGTTTGTCAGCGCACTTTCGTCAGTCCTACCTGTTACCAACAACATTTGAAGATACAAGATTCACAGCATAAAAGTACATGTCAGCTTTTGAGATTGTGCCCTACTTGTGGACAAGGCATACGTACCAGTAATGCCAAGTTTCACGTTTGTCGAGGGAAAAAACGATGTAACATTTGTCACCAAATCGTGGACTTGGAGCACAAATGCTTCATTCAAAAATACCAACCCCAACAAGAAGATACCCAGAAGAAAGGTAATTTTATCTTTTTTGATTTCGAATGCATGCAAGAGACCGGTATTCACGTTCCTAATTTCTGCTTGGCTCATCGAGCGTGCGAGAAGTGCATCCAAGCGTCTATCTTTAGTCATTGCGCTCACTGCAGCAAGATTCCTGGAGGAGGTGAAAAAATCTTTCGAGGGTCAAAAACGTTGGCCGATTTTGCCCAATCGTAAACCCCATCGACGAAACGTGGAGTCCAGAAGACATCGAACGTTACGGAGATTGTCATCGCCATGCCACGGTAATGGCTCACAACTTCTCCGGGTACGATGGGCAATTTCTGCTCAGATACTACACGGAACAAAGTACAGAACGTCCTAAAGTAACTATAGACGAAGCCAAAATCATTTCTATGCAGGTAGGACAAGTACAATTTAAAGATTCAATGAATTATATGGCCATGCTTTTGAGTCGCAAGAAGCTAGCGGCTATCCTTCCTGGTGTCACACTCCCGAAGACCAAAAGATATTCAAAGAAAAATATCGGGAGCAGGAAGGCATCACTTTAGACCACATCGAGAAAAACGAAGGAATACGATCGTTTGCCAAACTGATGATAAAATTGCTTGTGGGGTAAAATAACACAACGACCATCTTTACCCAAGACGGAGTATTTATCCGAACCTTCCCGCTACTTTCAGCTGATTCACGACAGAACCAAATACATGAAATACGTGGAAGTCATTCGTGAGGACTTGATCTTAGTCAATTACGAAGAAGAACTAGACTTTGTAGAAGCCGACAAATTTGGAAATGTCATCATTGCGGCTTACGTGACAGCCCATGCTCGCTTAAAATTGTACGAAGTGTTAGAACTGTTAGGAGATCGTGTGTTGTATTTTGACACAGACAGTTGCATCTACATTCACCGACCGAACCAGAGTAACCCTGCCATCGAAGGAGACCGTTTAGGAGCCTGGACCGATGAACATCCCGACGACAAGATTCTATGTTTTGCAAGTGGCGGTCCTAAAAATTACAGCTACGAATACCGAGACCCACAAGGACAAATGCACACCGAATGTAAAGTGAAAGGATTGACTCTCAATTATCGCACCAGTCGAGTGGTGAACTTTAACGTGCTTCAAGAAGCCTTACAGTCGGGACAGGATGAAACGTTTAAAGTGACCACCCACGAACCGCACAAGATTGTCCGTTTACACACACACCAAATCGTCAGCCGTCCTTTGGAAAAAGTCTGTCAAATCGTGTACAAGAAAACAGTACGACTTCCCAATAACTTCACTCTACCGTACGGTCACGTCGAAATTGGGCAGCATATAAAAAGGGAACATCGTCCAAGACCAACAGTTCATTTGTAACTACAACGACCAAACGAAAGAAGATGAATCCATTTAAACAGGCATCATTCAAATTTGGGGATTCTCAAGTGGAAAGTGATGTTAAACCTTGCGATTGCAGTGATGCCAGACGCTGCGACCTTAGCAATTCATCAGGACATCGTGGGAACTTTGCTATGACTACTACCCCTATATCTACCATGGAAAGTAATGCTGTACGTGTTAAACGTGAGGGATGCGAAAGCGGTGCCACACGTTATCGTGGACTCCTAGGAATTTCACCGTATCTGCATCGAACTGAAGTGAGGAGAGTCGAATATTCGTTCCCTACGAGATTGCCTGAATACTGTCACTTTACAAGTCGATTCCGAACCTTCAAACAAAAATGGCCAAAATATCTGTCTGGACCAACTCCTGAAGAATTAGCCAGGGCCGGATTTTTCTACTTTCGCGAAGGGGAAAAAGTCAAGTGTTTCAGTTGTGGTGTGTCAATTTACAAGTGGGAACAGAAAGATTCCGCTTACCTGGAACATGCTCGATGGTCTCCGAATTGTCAATACCTACCTTTAGTGGGACCTAGTGATTGAAAGTGACAATAGTGTACGATGTCGTTTAACAAACCAGTTTGGCTTGGAGATAAAATTAGTCCAGTATATAAACCCTCTCTAATACATAATATTTAAGAATTACCACACGAATTGCAAGAGAATTTCTACAAGGACGTTTGACAGGAACATTATAAAGAAAAATATCAATGGGTGACTGTATAACTTTTGTGGCGAGAAATTCACAAGAGGAAAGTGACAAAAATTAACCAACGTGTCAGATTTCTGTGGATCAAGTCTACCTTCCACAGATTCGAATTTAGTTCCTTTACATCTGAAGATTTTTTGATCATTCTTGACCGTTACCCTGAATGGCAGTGACCCGAAATTACACGTTATATTAATCACTTTCGCTTTTGGAGAAGATTTTAAATCATTCTGTGCAGAATATACACTTATGGTCTTCGACATAAAAAAGTATAAAATAGAACTACAATGCCACAACCTTTATTACTTGTGCTAAAACAGATTCCGTGGAAGGATATCAATTTGAATATTCACACGGTGAAGGATTACGAACACTTATTACAAGAACTGTGTCCCATTAATTGGGGTAGACGTGTAATGTGTGTTTTAGTGACTTGCTTCTGGGATTTCGTTTACCTGTCGATTCCCTGTGGACACTTTACGAACTATACCTACAAAGGCAGTATGGAAACTCCTTTAAATGTCCACGAGAGACTCATTCTGTTAAAAGCCTTACGCTTTCATCTGGATTTGTCTCGACCTCTAAAGGAAAAAAAGATTCGTCAACCTTTATGTACGGAAGCAGTGTACGAAGATGTGTGTGTAGCATGTGATTTACATCCTCATTGGACAGATGTACGCGACTGGAAAAGTTGGGGGTTTGAGGCTTGGACAAAAATAGCATCCCATTATGCTCAAGCGTTGTGATCGTAAAACTCATTGTCGAGTGAAAAAAGTCACTTTTAAACCTGTGTTAGTGACAGTGCCAGAAGAAGAATCTGTCACCGAGGACAATCACTCTTTTCAAGACAGGACTGTCATTGACATTCCCCCACAAAGGCTCTTCCGACAGGACACTTATGTGACTGTACCCCATGTAGAGACTATAAGAACATTACACACTACTTCTAGGACACCTTGGTTACACAAAGAATGTTGTACAGAGATTTGTTTATATGCCACTTTGATTGTTTCCATGTGTTTTTTATTTCTGTACTTATTCATTTGGCTTTTATGTATTTTTTTCTTTCGTGTTGTTACAATTTAAACATGCATTGAAATAATGTGTCTTGGCAAAAAGTATAAAAACCTCTTGTCTTGTCCGTTTTTGTGTCAATAGTATCATACCCTACACTACTATTGCTAATACTACTATTTCTACTCCTTCCTCCTCGACATTAAAAGTCATTGACGAACACTTAGATCATACTAGTTGGGAGGCCTTGTATCTTCGTCATCCTTTTATAACATGTCAATTGCTGGACCGAGCGGTTCAGGCAAAACCGAATTTGTCAAAAGTTTGATCGAACATAAACATTATTTAATCGATCGTTCACCTCAACTCATCGTGTGGTGTTACAAAGAGTGGCTATCGGCATACAGCTTCTTGCAAGAAAGTCAAGGCGATTCCATTGTGTTTGTGGAAGGTATTGCTAGCGAAGACGATGGGATCGTATCTGACCTTAGTCAAACTCATTTGGTCATTTTTGACGACATGTTAGGCGAAGACGAAGAAGAAATTAAATTGTGGTTTACGCGTAAAGGGCATCATCGTAATGCCAGTGTCATTTACATTACACAAACTTTATTTCAACAAAGTAAAGCCCATCGTACCAGTCTCAATGCTCATTACGTGGTCATGTTTAAAAGTCTTCGAGATAAATCGCAAGTGCATGTCTTAGCCAAACAGTTAGGAACACCTTGGCTGACTCATGCGTACGATATGCTTCTCAAACTCCACACGCCTATTTACTCGTAGATTTACAACCCAACACTCCCGATTATTTGCGATTTCGTACCCATTTGTTTCACGACTGGTGTCAAGACGGAGGTCATGTCGTGTACACGTCCTCGTCGTCGACATAACAATATGAACCACTAAAAAATCTATAAAAACTTCGGTCACTTTGACCTTGTCTCATACATCGTCAACATGACGTCCCTTCAGTCCCATCATCCCATCAAATTGATTCATGCCTTGTACGGTATCAGTCGCGAAAAAAATCCACAAATACGTGCTCAAGTCTTAGAAGCCAGTCTCAAAGAAGTCTTACGATGGTTGACGGTGACAGCAAGTCAAATACGACAAGGCATCATTCGCATTCCACATCAAACCAAACGCTTTTTTGACAGAAACAAAGTAGCCTTGAGGCAACTGTCTGATCCTCGCATCGACACTGAAACCAGAAAGCAAATCATTTTGAAACCTGGAGGTAGCAGTTTTCAAGGAGGTTTCATCATTCATTCACTTTCAAAATGGGATCCCAATGCTCCTAAAGATCACCCAAAGAAAAAAAAGCCAAACGAACCTCCAAGAAAAGAACAATGGTGCCAAGATCAAAACAACAGAAAAATAAAAGTCCACAGAAAAGAGCTGTCACCCGCAAATGAGGCACTTCGGCCAGGACACAATCTTACCTTTGTAAACCACGACCTGCAACAGCAGTGACCGTGTTTCCAGTAGCCTCAGGTTCTTCCACTTCTCCGCTGCGGGTGATGCCAGCCAAATCCACTTTGACACCCGTTCTTCCTAATTTGATGACACATTGGAAATCTGCGTCTCCCAAAAGGTCTCCTCCACCGGTGACACCCTCTTCCACGTTAGCGGCAGTAGCAGCTGCTCCCAAAGTACCTGCCCCCAAAGTCAAAGTCCAAGAAAGATCTGGCATGTTAAAGAATTTACTGGATTCATCCAAACAAGAACTGTCCCGATTTAGTCCGTTGTTACCTGTCATGAAGTTGATGCGACGGAAATATAATCAGTGGCGTTACATTCCAGTATTTAAAAAAATCACTTGATGACCACGACGTGAATCAAGCCCTTCGCGCCCTTTTTGGTGTAGGGCTTACTGAGGCTACAAAGTGGAACCTCAGGGCGGCCGACAAGAGGACAACACTTCTTCTTGCCTGGGACAAAGAAGATAACGAGGTAAACAGGGGGAATTCGAAGTACAGCAGGAATCGAGGGAAAAAGCAACGGCGACCTGCCAGCAGCACCCTACCCCACCACCTACGGTCAACGTGGAAACTGCCCTTCAAGCACCTGAAATGGGTGCACCTGTACAAGAGGATGCAGTGCAACTACTACGTGACCAGATAGCAGCGCTATCACAACAACTTGAAGCTTATTTTATGACGGGTGTTGTGGACGTGGCCACTTCACCGATTCCGGAGCTTCTACCTACACCACCGCCACCCCCACCCCACCCCCCACCAAAAATGGGGAAGGCAACTAAAGGGAAGGTAATTAAGACCAGCACACCAACTACACCTATCCCTACGCAGTCACCAAGTTTGGCAGTAAACTTGGATAAGAAGTTGGAGGCTGCCTCGCATTCGCCACAGGAGGAGGACTCATTTAAGTCACCAGTAAAGACCGTCAGAATGAAAAAGGGGCCAAGGAACAAATCTTGGGAAAACTGTGCAATGACCTGGGACTTTCTAAATTACTTATAAACAAAAAGAAAGCCGGAAATTTCCTTAATGCCATAACATATATAGGATTCAGGTCATTGCAAACATCGCCGCCCAGGACCAACCAATGGAACTACGCCCTCAAACTAATGACGAACTATTACTGTGAAATCTTTGACGACAGACCACTCCAACACCTCTACGATGCTGCGCAGCACATTGCCTCCCTTCACGGGCTCTACTTTCCAAGAGTAACGAGGGATTAAGAAAGAACAGCTGCCTACATCGCAGAGGTAGAGGACAGAATGGGCACCTTCTACCCAGCTGCACAACAGCCCTTTTAAGGGCTTCAATTACTGCCATTTATTTTAATATAGCTCTCATTTGGCTAAAAAATTTCTCTTTGAACAAGCTCGTTTGAAAAACTAATACGATCTTTTTGAAACACCGCCTCAAACTTTACAATCTATTCCAACCTATCAGTGACACAACTATATATGTCGCATAGACATTCTAGCTTTAAATTGTTAGGGCCTTACAATATGTACACTGGGGCCCCGAGTGGCCGAGTGATCTAAAGCGCTGTCCGTTACGGACCACTGCCATCTCGCCTCTGTCTGCGTGTGTTCGAGTCTAAGATTCGACAAATGTAGTTATGTGAGAAAGCTTGCCAGTAGCTACTCGTGGGACGGTGGTTCTTTCCGGGGTTTGTCCGGTTTCTTCCTCCACCATTAATACTGGCCGCCATGTATAGCTTATATTGTGCTGAAAAATGGCGTTAAACCAAAAAAAAAACAATACTAGTAATATTGGTATGTTAAGTGTTAGGAAAATTTTACAACTTATAGAATTTGACTCAATTGCATAGGTGGCTGACACGATATTGATTATTTTGTCCATTAGTAAAACCGGACTGAATTTTGAAATAAGTATGGCTAGGGCGTTCCAGGGCGTAAACGACATCCATCTACGACATCGGCTAGCCGACCTCCGGGACCTTTTCCTCCTTTTCCTCGTTCAGAGCCCATCAACATAGCGATATGAGAAAACTATTTTTGTTGATAGGGTTGAGTGTGTGTTGGGTCTATTCCCACTCACCCAGGGCCTTTCACTCATGTCATTAGCCACTTTGTAGTGGTATGACATGACCGCCAATTAAAAAGCGCACTATGTGCGTTAAATGCCCGTGGGGATGTGGCACCATTCTTTCCCCACGGGAACCGACCACCATTTAAAATATGGTGGTTTAACCAGTGATCACATGACCCTTTGTGGACGGCATGACTTTAAACCAAACTATCTATCTATCTGTTTGAGCCATTCAATTTTGAACACATCAAAATGGCCATCGACTTGTTTATCCAACTCCGAGACAGCTGGTTTGGGATCATTGATGCTAAATATGTGGTGGAAAGACTTGAGGAAGAATTTCAGTGTAACCTGGACTTTGTAAGCAATTTGAAATTAGCGAGAGATCTATTAGAAGGTATGATAGAGGAGAAAGTCAAGAAATTAGGAAGACTTATTAAAACAAAATATATAAGAACTAGCAAGTACCCGGCATGCGTTGCAATGCCACTCAAAGAAAGAAAGTGTTTGTGTTTTAATCCTGTCATGCGTTGCAATGCCACTGTAAGAAAGAAAGTGTTTGTGTTTTAATAGACTATTTGACTGGTTTCTGGAATGCATATCAGATTATTTAGTGGTTTTTATCGAGCCCACAATAAGTGGTTACCTTACCGAAGGCGTTTTAGGTATCGCTACCGATTTTGAATTTCATACAGCTGTTGTTTTACGTCATCATAGTTTCAACCAATGCAGACAGTGTTCGATCACGTGACGTATCTATGGCGCCTACAATTCAAACCGAACACACGCAATTTTAGGTATCGCTACCGATTATGAATTTCATACAGCTGTTGATACTCACCAAAGTTTCATCGCAATTGGATGGACCGTATAGGAACGCATACGACACAAACGAAGAAACAAACAAACATACATTTTTTTCATACTGTCAAATAGCCTATTCTGTTTATTGAAGTGCTTTTGGATACACAATATTTTTTGTTTTTCTGTCTGGTGCGTATATGAATAAATCAGAAGGTTTTCCAACGCATGAGCATGCCACATACAGCTGTCCATGTGAGAAGCATGGATTTTCCAAATTTAGTCCACACACTTGTAGCGATTGTCCCTGTGCTTTGTTTATGGTAATTGCAAATGCGAGTCGCACCGGAAACTGCAAACGTTTGAATTCGAATGGCATATCTGTCGGAATCATAGGGATGCGTGGCAAGAGTACATATTCTCCTTTAAATTTTCCATTTAAAATTGTAGCTTCGATGATATTGTTCATTAACTTTTTCACCGAAAGCCTGGTACCATTGCAAAGTCGTGGTGGATTTATGTTTCGGAGAAGAATGATAGGTACGCCAATTTTCAATGTTAAAACGTGCGGCGGCATGCCTGGCAAATCAAGTGAATTTAAGAATTCAGTTGAATAATTGACAACTTCGTCTTGATTCATTACAGTATCTATAGACTTATACATTGTCGATTCGCCTGGTATTTGTTTTTGAATGCTGAAGTTGATGGCATTAACATCGTTGTTTTTGGCTGCTAATATAGCACGTTCACTGAGCCATTGATGATTTTTGTAATTCTGTGCGATATTTGGGGAAAACTTTGTGAATCAATTCGTCTGTGGTTCCTGTAATTTTACAGAAGCTTGTTGGCAACGTGATACATTGTCTAGATTAATCGATTTCCATTTTCCCATTCCCAATATCCAACAATTGTTTTGCGAAATGTTCAGCGGATGCATCGTATTGTAGTTCTAGACGCATATTGGTCTTCAAAGTCAATTTCTGCACGTGTCGCCATAACACCGATGATTTGAGACATGCATTTCATTCATCAGCAGCTGTTGAACGTGGTATAACTGGTAGAGTTTGTCGAAAATCACCAGACAATAAAATAAGTGCGATACCGAAGAGCTGTTCATTTCCTCTCAAATCTTTTAGTGTATAGTGAAGCGCTTCCAAAGTCTTTTTGTGCGCCATAGTACATTTATCCCATATAATGAGTTGACATGATTGGAGTACTTTACCCATTCCAGAATTTTTGTTGATATTGCATGTTGGTGTGTCGGTGATTTGCATATTCAACGGCAATTTCAGTGCTGCATGCGCTGTTCGACCACCATCCAAAAGAGTTGCTGAAATTCCAGATGATGCGATTGCCAGTGCAATATTGTGTCGTGATCGTATAGTTGCCAAAATAAGTGAAATGAGAAACGTTTTCCCTGTGCCTCCGGGCGCATCTAGGAAATACAATCCACCGCTTTGGCTTGTAATTGCATGCATAATTCTATCATACGCTATGCGTTGTTCTGGAACCGATTTCGGAAGATTTGTTTGAACAAATGTACCCAATTCGTCGACATCAAAGTGTGTTTCTCGTTGCAAATCACGATCGAAAAGGTAGTTTGCAGATCGTTTCGGAGCAGCCATTCCCAATTGTACCAATGCTTTGTTAGCGATTGCCAAACATATCTCCTCAATCGAAACCAATGCCTCATTATAACGTTTGGTGTGAATTGAAGGTCCGGATTATAATTTGTTGCACGCAAACGATGTAGATGTCTTCACTCATGTAGTCTTAGTATTTTTCCCAAAGATCTTTTGGGTTGGGTGGGAAACACGTTGTCAATATGATTGCAAATAACGTGCGTATTTGCTGTGGTTGAGCAGTATTCGATGCATCAGCGAGTGAAGTGTCCCAATGTGCATCGTTTTCCAAAAGTTTTAATTCTTGGCAAGCTTCACGATAAGTGGCACATACTTGACTGTTTACTGTTCTCAGTTCTTGGCAGGATGTCGGTCAACGTACGTTAATTAACAGTAATCGCAAGTTAAAAGCATTCTGCATTGTTTGGGTGAACAGTGTATAGACGGCCTAATGTGTCGGTCGAATATAAATTGGGATGTCCTTCAACTGCTTGACCTTGTTTGCAACGTTGAAACTTTTTCACTGATGCATTCCATGTAAAGTATGTTAGCACTTCAGAGTAAAGTAGCGTCTTTGCAAACATATCATTCCCGCAAAATGAGAAAAATGCAGTTAACGTTGTTGGCGGTGGTGACAATGCTCTTGCATGTGCATTTTCTGCTGTAAAGTATACGCGCTGTCCATTTTCAAGGTGCACTGCTAAATGAACAACTGTTGCATGTCGTTCATGGATTAGAAATGAAAAAATGTGCCATACTGCTTCATTGCTACTAATGTAGCGTCCCATTTGATATTGGTAGATTCCATCGATGGATGCATTTGCATTTCCCACTCCAAAAACTGCCATATCGCTTCCTTTGTTAACATATTTGCAAATGTACTTGATAGATTTCACCGAATTGCAATACTCGACATTGATGTGTGCTTTGTACATTTTCGAAAGTAACGGTGAATACGGCGAAACCCAACGATTATCGACTTCAACATCATTGTTCGTACTTTTAAAGTTATGGATTTGCCACCATCTTCAGTTGATCGCCGACGATAGAGTGGATATCCGTCATTACCAGTGATAGTCTTGGCAAGTAAGTGTCTTGGGTATCGTTTCGTGCATTTCCCATCAGACATGCATGGTGAATTGTTGTTGAGTAAGCCACATGGACCATGAATCATATTGTTGGTGACGACTTCAAATAAGTCTTTATCAATATCGACATCTGGTATTTCTGCTGAGATGACTTGATCAATTTGATCTGGTGTGACTTTTTGGATGAACCATATCAAAATGTGTGCATGTGGCAAACCTCTTTTTTGCCATTCAATGGAATACATCCAACAGCGTGTCTGTCCAAAAACATGATGCTTGACAATGAAATCTATTAAAGATTTCAATTTTTGTTTGAACACACGCGCGGAAATATCATGACGATCCGATGATGATTGTCCAGGTAACAAAAGTTCTTGTATTTTATCCCACGTTGGATTGCATGTGAAGGTAATAAACAAATCTGGACGTCCATATGCGCGAACATATGTCATTGCATCTTGTGCGTATTCATGCATGTGCCGTGGACTCCCTTTAAATGTGGCCGGTAGTATGACCATTTTTCCGAATTCATTGAGATTCACATTGCCATCATTAACAACTTCATCACGTAAATGAATGTACTCTTCGGAATGCAACTTGGATTGATTTAATCGAATGTAGAGGAGTCGTTCGGTTTTGATTTTCGCATACATATCGACAATGTATTGATGGAACAATTGTCGACATTTCAAGATATGATTTTCAGTGTTTTCACGAATCATCAATCGATATGAATATTATTTCATGGCACTGACTTTCGTATTCGTTTCCTCATTTGTTTGTGGATTTCTCATTAAGATGTTGAAATGATATCCATCTTCTCCTTGCCAAAATAAAATCGGATATTGCAATCCGTCGTATGAGCGATGAGTTTCTGAGACTCGCTGAACATCACCATTTGTGCGATGAAGAATTATATCACGCGAGTTAAATTCTTCGCCAACTATAACGATCGCCATTTCATCAACTGTTGGTGCATTGTACTGTCTTTCGTGTTGGCCGACAGGTGTTTTGTCTGCTCTAACTACGACTTTGTAGTCATCAGTTGGCATTTGTTCAAGGGCAGTTCTGAAAAACGAATTAATTCGTTGTGTTGATTGAATAAAGTTTGTAATGCAGCGACTATTTCTCGTTTAGTGCCAGTATTGAATTGACAGCGTTGATCGATTTGTTCATGAGTGTTTCCCATGAAATAAATTTGAAGAAATTTGTGATCTGCGTTCGGTAGTGGTAGTAGTGATCCTGCACGATGGTAAATTTGCCCTTGCACTTTAAATGTTGGCATGTAATTCTCGTGCACGATATTTGTTGCACCGAACGATGTCATTCGGAAACATGAATTGTACTTCCGTATGTTTGCCAAGAAATGTTTCGATTGGTTTGTGTCACCTGATACCAACGTTGATAATGGTTCGGGTGGTGAATGTAATTCTGGCAATTTCACTTTTCCACCCACGCAGCACATTCCTGGTGTTTTATTCTTAAATTTGAGGGCATTGCAATACACGCATGATTTATCCATTTTTCCAATAAGCACACTTGGATGAAGGCTGTAATCATAATTTGCATTATAATGGAATGCACTAAGATTTAAATCAGCGTGCATTGTTCGTCTGGATTGAGCAGTGCGAACTCGAACGGTTTGCAACCTTGCTTCCCGTTGTTCGTCTGTTTCAGATGATCGGGCTTGAGCAGTGTGAACTCGAACGGTTTGCAATCTTGCTTCCCGTTGCTCGTCTGTTTCAGATGATCGGGTTTGAGCAGTGCAAACTCGAACGGTTTCTAATCTTGCTTTCCGTTGCTCGTCTGTTTCAGATGATCGGGTTTGAGCAGTGCAAACTCGAACGGTTTCCAATCTAGCTTTATGTTGCTCGTCTGTTTCAGATGATCGGGTTTGAGCAGTGCAAACTCGAACGGTTTCCAATCTTGCTTTCCGTTGCTCGTCTGTTTCTGAAGCTCGTGATGCCTTTATCTTTCGTGCTTGAGGTGTAGATCGACCAATAGCTTTTCGTTTAGGTGACATAATTGATTAGACAGCGAAAGTAATGCTTTGTAACGACTATTACAAATTCACACCGGTATTGTTTGACGTAACAAAGGTGCGAACCAAACGTAACTAAGTAAACATGACGTACACCGATTATGAATTTCATACAGCTGTTGATTTACGTCATCATAGTTTCAGCCAATCCAGACCGTGTTCGATCACGTGACGTATTAAAGGCGCCTACTGTTCGATCACGTGACGTACAAATTCACACCGCGATTGTTTGACGTAACGAAGGCGCGAACAAAACGTAACTAAGTAAACATGACGTATCTAAGGCGCCTACAGTTCACACCGAAGACACGCGAAATTACGTATCGCTACAGACCGTGTTCGATCACGTGACGTATCTAAGGCGCCTACTGTTCGATCACGTGATGTATCTAAGGCGCCTACTGTTCCATCACGTGACGTATCTAAAGGCGCCTACTGTTCGATCACGTGACGTATCTAAAGGCGCCTACAGTTCACAGCGAACACACGGTAAATGTCGCAAAAACACATTTGTTAATTGTTACAATTTAAATGGTTGTACTAATTCAGAAACCTTCGCGGGCGTGAGCAGAACAACTCACCGAAGTTTAATCGCAATCGGATGAACGGTATAGGAACGCATACGACACAAACAAACAAACATTCATTTTTATATATATAGATAGGGGACTTGAAGGAGGCACTTGATAATATCATCAAAGTCAGGTGCTTCCTAGAAGAAACATTAAATTTGATAGAGTGGGATTATGTGAAGTGGGGACTAGTCCGACTAAAGAAAGCAGAAGCAATGATGAGAATGGTAATGGAAGAAGAGGTGATCAAGATTAAAGATAACTGAACTAAGGAGAGAAAGGAACAAAACAACAAAAAGAAGAAAGAGAACTTTGATCAACTAAATCAGAGATGGATCAAAGTTCAGGAAAAGTTTAGAGCTATGGGACATCATAACTGGATTCCCTAGGACGAAAAGAAGAAAAAAACGGGAATAATTGGTAAAATCAAAAGGTGGTGGAACAACGGCAGAAAATAAAAGAAGAAGTATCCAAACGCCCTTTTCAGGGCCACTTATATGCCTCGAAAAGATATTAGCTTTCTTTACCTCTATTTCTCTTGTCGCTAGACCAGGGGTGGGCAAACTACGGCCCGCCGGCCGCATGCGGCCCGCCAGAGTATATTATGCGGCCCGTAGGCACGCACATGTTGCGATCCTACGTCGATGTTAATTTTGTTCGATTATAATTTTCACTATATTTTTGAATTTTTATTCCGAGTATTTGATTCGAATCTAGGGATATTAAATTGGTTTTTATGGCTCCAGAATTGATTATTCATTAATCGTCAACATCCCTTTTCAAAACTGCGTTTCCGCTCAACCGAAAGTGGCTTTTGTTCACATTTTGAAAGGTTTTATAAAATTTGTAATTTAAAAGCGAATAGACGTTGATTTAACTATGAGTGCTGCCAAAAAAAGAAACATTGAGGACGAATGTCGTGTTTATGATGACGAATGGACTGCTAAGTACTGCTTCACGAACGTTGGGAGCAAAGCAGTCTGCTTGCTGTGCCGTGAGTGTGTGAGCGTCTTTAAGGAGTACAATTTAAAAAGACACCTCCAAACAAAACATTTGGATTTTGGGCACAATTTAACGAACGAAGAGAGAAAAAGGAAATGCCAGGAGTTGGTTAACAATTTAAAGAAGCAGCAAACTGTTTTCACCAAACAGTCTTTAATACAAGATGCTGCAACCGAAGCCAGTTTGGTGCTGTCTCATAAGATTGTAAAACGGAACAAGCCTTTTTATGACGGCGAGTTCATCAAGGAATGCTTGTCAGATGCAGGAAACATTATGTGTTCAGAACAGAAAACAAAATTTGACAGCATTTCTTTATCAAGGAGAACTGTAGTCAGGCGTGTTGAAAAGATAAGTGACAATTTGATGCACCAACTTCGAGATGCAAGCAAAGACTTTGTGGTACTCTCTTTCGTTGGACGAAAGTACCGATGTACATGACACAGCACAATTGTTGGTATTTATACGGGGAATAAACACCCGTTTCGAGCTTACCGAGGAATTACTTATTGTTGAGTCACTCAAAGACACAACCACAGGCCAGAATTTATTCAGTACTGTTGTGAACTGTGTTGAAAGAACTGGGTTGGTGTGGAATAAGATAGCAAGTGTAACAACCGATGGAGCGCGTGCTTTGACTGGGAAAAACGTAGGACTGGTGAAGTTGATGAATAATAAAATTAAAGAAGAACACCCTGACCACACGCTCTTACCTCTTCACTGTGTCATCCATCAGGAAAGTCTGTGTAAAGCTGCGTTGAATATCAAGCATGTTATTGACCCAGTTGTCAGTGAGATAAACCTCATCAGAGCCAGGGCACTTAACCACAGGCAGTTCAAGGCAATGCATGAAGATTTGGAAACTGAACATTCTGATTTTATCTACCACAGCAGTGTCCGCTGCCTGAGCCTGGGCAAGATATTGAGGCGAGCGTGAGAACTCAAGGAAGAAATAGTTATGTTCCTGGAGATGAAGGGTATTGATTGTGACTTTGTTACTAACATTGTTAATGAAGAGTGAAAGTCAGACTTCATGTTTGTCATTGACATTATGGAAAAGTTGAATGAACTGAATGTCAAACTTCAGGGCAATAGCTGTTTTGCACATGAAATGTATGTGCATGTTAAATCATTTCAGGCAAAACTCTCCCTGTTCTCCAGGCAGGCAGGTGAAAGCAGGTTTTGCCATTTCCCTTTGCTGAAACAGAAAACCATTTCTGGTGAAATGGCTGACATGTACAAGGCTCAGTTGGATGCCTTGGTTGTGGAATTTGAAAGGAGGTTCCAAGACTTCAAGAACTTGAACCCACTCTTCAGTATCCTCAGTTCGCTATTTAGTGCAGAAGCTGATTCAGCCCCAGAGGATATTCAGTTGTAGCTGCTTGACCTACATGCAGATTATGACCTGAAGGAGACGTTCTAGTCAGTTCTTCTGCTGGAATGGTATGGATCTTTGTCAGCAGCATTTCCACACTTAAAAAACTTTGCTGCCAAACTTGTGTCACTATTTGGGTCCACATACATCTGTGAACAAGCTGTTTCTTGTCTGAAAATCAACAAGTCTAAGAACAGGTCGATGGTGACTGACTGCAATTTGAATGCAGTCATGAGAATCACAACCAGTAAACTGGTTTCACAGTTCAAGAACATTATCCAATATTGTGAACAGTTACATACTTCTCATTAATTATAATTGTACTCTGTGGTCAGATTGTATGTAAATTAAGTTCCTTCTTCTTCATAATTATTACGATAGGTAACAATAAACTGTTTTGAAATAATTATGAATAGTAAAATCTTATTACCAAATTAGAAACTGTTTCAAGTTCGTATTTTAAAATATAATGTGCATGTGTAATACGGTTTGAATGTGAAATAAAATGACAAATACATGGTTATTATCATTAATTCCTATTTTCATACGTTGTAAATTGTAATTGAAGTAGACAAAATATATATGCGGCCCCCCGATAACAAAAAAGTTTTCAATGTGGCCCTCCGTAAAAAATGTTTTCCCACCCCTGCGCTAGACAGTCCCAAATACAAATAATATTTCCCATGTTCAATTTCCTTTGTCGCTAGATAGTCCCAAATAGTTCCCATGTTAAATTCCCCTTGACGCTGTAGTGCCGCACTATGTTCAATTCCCCTTGACGCTATAGTGCCGCACTATGTTTGACGCTATAGTGCCCAAAGCCCTTTTTGACTGGATTTTCTCTTGACGCTATAAATCTTGACGCCATAGTAGCCCAAGCCCTTTTTGACAGGATTTTCCCTTGACGCTATAGTGCCTCATATTACTACTCACGATAACCAGTATCGTCATTATAGACTAAGGAAATTATTTCAAATCTATTCATATAACTCTACAAATCTTGCTCATATGAACATTTGGATCGCATGCAATCAATTATACTAATGAACTAAAAACTTTAAAATTAAAATATAGATTGCATAGCAACTCGGGCATCAACACATTTCCATGAAATTGAATAAACGATACATAATATGGAAAACCTAGTCATAGTAAACACGTCAGATACAACAAACAATCCAAACAATATAATATCATGTGAAATTAACATTGCAAACTTTATTGCTGTCAACTTTACAACATGTGCATCCGGCACCAAACCTTGTCATTCTCATCAAACAAATCATCATCTCGTCAAACAAAGTATATCTTTACAATATATATATATATATATATATATATATATATATATATATATATATATTGTAAAGATATACTTTGTTTGACATATAGCTAACATACCTTTTATATAAACACAAATCAATAATAATAATAATAATAATAATAATAATAATAATAATAATAATAATAATAATAATAATGAAGACTTTGTATCGCGAATAATCACGAGAAGTTATGAGAGCGTTACAACATCTATAATGATATGACTACAGAAAAAATATGAAACGAGAACCATGAAATTGGAATTGGGTACACTGGGAAGATTTAATATACAGGTATATAGATTTAATATACAGGTATATAGATTTAATATATAGGTATATAGATTTAATATACAGGTATATAGATTTAATATACAGGTGTGCTTTGAAGGTTTTATCTTCATAGCATAAAGAGCATGCACGTACCGTGTTATAGATTTTTTATAATTCTGTATTCTGACATAATGCAATTGGATTTAAAAATGTCGATTTCGAGGCCAGAGTTTGGTGTATTTAATATCTTCGATAAACGTTTTGTTAAGGTAAAGCATTTCAACAGTAAAAAAAAAATCGATAGCAGTCATACCTATCGCTGCAAAAATCAATAATTCGCTATTTGTGTGTCATGTCAGTGGGGTGAGGGAGGGGAATTCGCTGGTATTCTTTTTTTATCTTCAAAATGACTGTCTTCCAAGAGTCATACATATTAGAAGAGGTAGCCTTGCTTAATCAGTGTTCCTGGCGAGTCTAGATTATTGATAATCAATACTGCATGGACTACTAAAATCATTTTTTCACATTGTAATTATTTTTATATTAAAATCGTAATAGAACTATAGTATGGGTAATCACTAAACAGGTAAATAATGAGAGTGTCCTATACTGAATTAATCAGTTCTCTTTTGTTATTGTCTTCTACCTGTTGCGCATGAGTGGCAGCCAAACAATAGCCCATCGAACTAATGGCTCACACGAGAATTAATTACTACTATAGATTGTATTTCATTGAGCTTTATTTTATCCCAATAGTATGTATTTACCCGTTTGATTCAGCTAGTAAATCTTTCCTAAAACATAACAATTTTACTGTCGGATGTAAAATTGCACACTTCAGTTGTTAATCTGCACACTGAGAATGAGAAAATAATAAAGATAGCGTTTAATTTTATTATGGAACGGTATCTTATTTGACTGAATAAACATTATTTTCTTACTATGTGTAAAAACAATATCTAAGTATTATTTTGTTCATAGTCCACCGTCTTCGTTTCTCTGAAGGAGCTTGGTATTCTAGATAATACCGTGTCTAGTTGATTTGGCTGTATTTTAATTTGAACATTTTGTTGGAAATTTGTGTATTTTAATAGTTTTGCCGTAAACTTCTAGATAATGTGCAATCATCCTATTGTTCCCGTACCTAAAAGTATTCTTGTTATTTGTTCATTCAAGGTGCTGCCTGTATGTGTTATTGCCGCGTTATTGATTTCTGGCTTTATTTGGTTCCATTTTGTTTTGAGATTTAAAGAAATACCTTAACTTTAGCATTTCATCATCGCCATTCGTTGTAATAGTAAAACATAGCCAAGCACGTGTTGAGTAATGGGATTTGGATTCCTCGACATTTCTCGCTAAAATCCAGCTTTAAATCGCTGTTTCTTACTTCTTCCACAGACAATTGATTTGCCCTGTTCAGATTTCTAGCCCAAGCTTTCCTTCTCAATGTCTTCCTCTTTGCATACACAACTTCTCTGTTACCTCTATGTTAATTTCTTCAACGTAGGCTTTAGCCGTACTGTTTACTTTCAAAGCATTTTTTTCAAAGCTGTTTTGCATTCATATTAACACATCTGTTTTGCATTCATATTAACACATCTGTTTTGCATTCATATTAAAACATCTGTTTCGTACTGGTGTTTTTCGTTTCTTACCTTAATGAAGAAGGAAGGCAGCATCTCATTGCGTTCATGTTTACTAATGTATTTGCTTTGTGTCTTCGTGTTGTACAAGTCGTTTTAGAAATATTTGAAAATCATTTGCTGTTTTCTTTCTCGTATTTTCTAGTAATAGGCCCTCCACAAAACATCGCGTTTGTTCCTCCGACTGCAAGGAAGATAAGTCTTAAGTATCAAATTTACTTTTAAAAAAGCACCTTTCCGTTCAACATATTTTTACCATCCAATATAGACTTTGGCATTCAGTATAATTGATGCACGCGAGTTAGCTTACGAAACTTAACAATATGTAGATATGCTCACCAGACACGCGGTATATATGACCAATTATAATTAGTTAAAATATACGAGATAAATTCGGAAACTGAACAATATATAATAATGCTAGCCAGACACATGGTATGTGTGACAAATTATGATTGGCTACAATTTGACAAGTTATGATTGGCTACAATTTGACAAATTATGATTCGCTACAATTTGACAAATTATGATTGTCTACAATTTGACAAATTATGATTGGTTACAATTTGACAAATTATGATTGGCTACGATTATTACGTCCCGGGGGCTTAAACTATATTACAAGGACAGGTAAACCACAACACGTATTCATAATACAAAGTGAGAAAAAAAAAAAACAAATAACTTACAGCATGGATTGAATTCTATAATATTTCCTACATGTTCTATCAATTTCACAGAAATCAGGAAACGATCGATACGTATTCCCGAATGATGGTTCTAATGTGCCTTTGTGCTAGCTCCACCGAAGAGACACTCTTCTAATATCCAAACGTTTTAATTCGAGGTAAATAGATTGTCCGGTGAATGTCACATTGTTTTACGGTACTCAAACAAATTTAAATAAATATAATAGTCTTGTAACTCACACAAAACTAAAATATAAATGACGAAAGAAACACCGTGTAGTTATTTCCTTAATATGCTCACTCTGTACGCATCAAATCAACTATTTTAATAACTTGTATTGCCTAGTCTGACAAAATTGCTTTTACTATTTTAATACCTGCTAAGGATAGTGTACTTTAGCCTAATTTATGAGCACCCAGAAGCAGTCATTTTGGTTAGCTGTGTGCTTTAAACATTTACAGTTTCACAAAGTAATATCGAAAGAACTTTCAGCCACAGTTCAGGAAAGTAATATAGAGGTATGACAACATTCTCTTGACTATGTAGGGTGCAAATGCAATCAACTTCATATTTCGCCTGTCAATAACAAAAATGTAGAGCGCAATCTGCGTAAGCATTGATATAACCGAATTACGCCCATCAATCATAAGCCAAAATAAAGGGAATTAAATACTGTTTTAATAATAATAGTGTATACAAGGTCTTTATAAAAAGTCAGGATGACCAGTTAGTAAAGCATCTGAAATTCTTTTTTTCCTTAAAAATTTTACGTTACGCAAAGTACAAAACTATAGGGGGTTTCACGGTTACTAGCTCACCAGAGGGCGTATCGGTGCAGCTCACTTCCGGATAGTTCAATAATTAGAGATGGCAGACGTAGATCAAGAAAATTTGACAAACCGCTCATATTTTGCAAACAGGATCGGTATCTCACTATCTTAAAATGAAATTCTATCAATATTTGATAAATTGTTGTTACATCTTTTTTTTTTCACTAACTTGCGCGGCAGCCAGCTTTTAAATAAATGTTTTCTGCCTGTTTCAGATCTTCATTATCTTTCCATTACTACATTATGTACTAGTTTGTGTTATTTGATTGTGCAAAAGGGTATCGCTGCGTAAAAAGTTCTTGCAATTTATCTCGCTTGAAGAATATTGAAAATATGTTTATTTATTTTTTACAGTTTTAATCATAGCAGTAAATTTATGTTGAACGACAACAAAAAAGTTCTAACTTTTTAAAATTCTTTTATTATTGATTTAGACTGTTGCATTTCTATTAATGTTAATTATATTTTAAATGAAATAACTTGAGTTTCTTTCAAAATGCACAAATGTCGTCCGTGCTTGAACAGACAGGCGCACGTACGAGTCTCCTTGATGATTATTCTAATTTTATTTCCTGGAACGGATGGAAATTTTAGAGTATATAATGTGGAGAAATATCTATGTTAGACCCACTATGAATGTAAAGGACATTTGTAGTTCTCATCTATCTGCCTGTCTTTCTGTATGTGTGTCTATCACATTTCATCTGGTGTATTGGGTATGTATATCCTCGAATGAATGTGTTTGCATACGTATATTACATAAACGTACTTCAGGTAAAAAATTAGTATAATTTGATAATAAGAAAGAAGGAGTGACCGATAGAAAAAAAACAAAGATGAATATTTGTGAGTATTTATTTATTATTGACTTGTAGGGATTTTTCTTACAAGCAGTGTCATTTTTAAAATAATACTGTTTGCAATTTTACATCCGGTCACGTGCATTAATATTGAACCAAAGTAGTAGGACGAAAGCTATGAAATAATTGTATTTTTAAAATTTACATCTTTAATGCAAGGAAAGTTAAACAGAATTATGCTAATTTTAATAAGGCTGTTCTAAATGAATTTGCAGGTGAAAATCTGAAATCTTGTTAAAGACCCTTGCAGATTTGAAAGTAATTGCATACCGTCCTATACTTGATGTTCTAAATTCTAAACGAAAATGAAACAAGATAAAACATCAATAATCTGAAAATTGTATAATTTGTACACCCAAATATGAAACAATATTCAATCAGCATTAATTACACTCCTTTATCGATAGCAAATGTAATTATTGCTTTGTCAAATTCATCTGAATACAATAATATACTGTTCCATTTTTAAAATTTAAAAAAAAACAACAACGTTTCTGATTTAAAATATTTAGCATTACATATCAGCTGCTGGATTGAATTCGTATTATAATTTTCTTATTGAACTTGTGTAATAACGTTCTTAACTCGTGTTATAAATGAACTATTAGCCTTGCGAAAGTAACTGAGAAAGAAAGATATATCAACATATCAAAAATGCAAATTGTTGAGATTATTTTTCTTTAAAGTTATGTAGCCTAAAAGGTGCATGAAATGTTTAAAATTGGAGAGCAAGGTGAAATGTTCCTACAAATGTGTCTGAAATTATGGATAGTGAATCTATATTATCAGGTATAATATAAATATGGACAGTGTATTTAATTTAATTAATTAACATTCTTAAAGTATGGAAAAGAAATATTTAATTATCTGATATAATGTAAGTATGGACACTGAATCTAATTATCTGATTTATTGTCTATAATTATTCTTCTAGTATGAACAAAATAAGTTTGACGTATATAATTGATTCATTGGTTTTCCTTTGTTAACTTTATGTTTCGCTAATCAAGTGTAGAACAGTAAACTATCCGGAACTGGAGATTTTTTGTGGGCATGCGCATTGGAGCTAAGGGAGGTAATTTTAGGCGCTACGATCAGTAACTCCGTTGTAACCGTGAAACCCCCTATAGAGAGCAACCTAACTTCCAAACACGACACACATAATCAGAATTGAAGGGAAATAATTCCGTATTGGTGAATCATGACTGAAATCGAATTATCTCTCTTTGTCTATAATCCTTACCTAACGAAATACATTAACATATTTGCTTTTGTCTCACGAGAAAGTTTACCAAAAAGACTTTAAGCCTAAAATTATATATCAGAATATTGCAGCTGTTATGTTCAAAGATTCTTTTTTACATTAGGATGAACATCCTTGACTGTTACCAATGGTAAACATGAACACACAGCATGATTAATTATCTTTGGCCAGGGTATAAAGGGAGACATACATGTCGAACTTGCATAGTAATTAAGATCTTTCTAAAAGTATGAGTAAAATACAATCATCGTTAGAAAAATCATCACATGCTCTCAATCAAAATGAATAAAAAATGAAATTCGAATTTTCCAATCATGAAAGTTTCAATATGCACAATGACAATATTATGAATCCGTAATGACACATAATATTACTTATCACTTTGTCATAAATTACCATCGCAAACTTTTCAATACAAAATGAGAGGCGCACTTTGCCATAAATTACCATCACAAACTTTTCAATACAAAATGAGAGGCGCACTTTGCCATAAATTACCATCACAAACTTTTCAATACAATATGGGAGGCGCACTTTGCTATAAATTACCATCACAAACTATTCAATACAATATGGGAGGCACACTTTGCTATAAATTACCATCGCAAACTATTCAATACAACATGTGAGGCGCACTTTGCCATTAATTACCATCGCAAACTATTCAATACAATACGGGAGGTGCACTTTGCCATAAATTAACATCGCAAACTATTCAATACAAAATGAGAGGCGAACTTTGCCAAACATTACCATCACAAACTTTTCAATACAATATGGGAGGTGCATTTTGAAACTAGATTACCATCACAAACTATTCAATACAATATGGGAGGTGCATTTTGCCATAAATTACCATCAAAAACTTTTCAATACAAAATGAGAGGCGCACTTTGCCATAAATTACCATCACAAACATTTCAATACAATATGGGAGGTGCATTTTGAAACTAGATTACCATCACAAACTATTCAATACAATATGGGAGGTGCATTTTGCCATAAATTACCATCACAAACTTTTCAATACAAAATGAGAGGCGCACTTTGCCATAAATTACCATCACAAACTTTTCAATACAATATGGGAGGCGCACTTTGCTATAAATTACCATCACAAACTATTCAATACAATATGGGAGGCACACTTTGCTATAAATTACCATCACAAACTATTCAATACAATATGGGAGGCGCACTTTGCTATAAATTACCATCGCAAACTATTCAATACAATATGGGAGGCGCACTTTGTTATAAATTACCATCACAAACTATTCAATACAATATGGGAGGCGCACTTTGCTACAAATTACCATCGCAAACTATTCAATACAATATGAGAGGCGCACTTTGCCATAAATTATAATCACAAGCTATTCAATATAATATGGGAGGCGCACTATGCCATAAATTACCATCACTAGATATTCAATACGATATGAGAGGTGCACTTTGCCATAAATTACCATCACAAGCTATTCAATACGATATGAGAGGCGCACTTTGCCATAAGTAACTGTAATACATTTGGAGTATGCGCATTTGATAGCGCCCCGTTTTAAAGCAATTCTTAGATTTGTGTGATTATTGGGATTCGGCGCCATTGAAATATTCTTAGCCCGAAATAATTAGCCAATTATTAGAAGCAAACGTCACGGAGTCAAGTATTAGTGAGTTTGAATGATGCCATGGTTCGCTAGTAGGAAATTCAAGTCCAAACCGATTGACTGACCCTGGAGTAAGATAATCCATATTAAAATAAAGTGGTTTACAATAGTGGTGGCAGTATTTACGGTAGGAAACCGCTAAATTACACAATGGTATCAAGAAAAAGGGACTTAGTAGATACCGTGTATGTGTCCATAGTGGAAAATGGGTGCAGTTTTATTGGCGTAATGTGCCTGGAAAAGTGTACATTGACTGGCCTAAGGTGGCGGAGTCAACATAGTTCCCAGTGAAAAAGGGGATACTCGTGTATTTGCTATAGAGTAACCGACTGGCGGTACGGAAACCTAATGATGATGAAGAAAAACCATGTAAATATGCGGTTGATGGAGTGTTGGCAAGTTATTTTATCTGTGATCTTGTATTGATTAGAGTAAACTTTAATATATAAAAACAGACACGTCTGGCTTTCCAATTTACAACTGAAATTATATGGAAGTCTTTGGAAATATTGGGACACTTATGACTTACTGAGCCAGGGTTTGACACCGCTTGGTCAAGTAAAAACCCTATGCGTGTAACATTACCATCACAAACTATTCAATACAATATGGGAGACATGTTGATCTTGACAATGATGTGCAAATCGTAATCAAGGTTGGATAAGAAATCTAGATCAACGTCATATCATCATTAAATAGAAAATATTAAAACACGTAAATTACAAGAGACTTTCTCATTACAACTATACATGTGTACAATTCCTTGCTAGCACTTGCATACACGTGTACAAGATGGTACTGATTATGTAATCAATTTCTCTCTAGCACTTGCATGTACATGATGTTGCGGAATATAAATTTCGTGTTTTCAGAAATGCAATCAAATGACATCGGAAGATCTGACGCATCGATGTTTATGAAGCATTGTCATAACATAAAAGCGATGTATTTAAAATCAACATTTTAGCTATCACCTCATTCAAAAGGATGCAGCAGGAATACATCAATGTATCAATGCAATACGCAAACATTAAACTAGTAAGACATGTGGAAAGCTATAAAAGGAAAAGGTACTTCTCTTAACCTTAGGTTGTAAATGTATGAACATTAGTACTGCAAAACTTAGCAAATACCATTTCGAACTTGCTGTTTATGAATAATGGTTAGGGTTAGGGTTAGGGTTAGGGTTTAGGATGTATTTCACGCTCAGGACTCGTGGAATCAACATTACATGACTTCGGCCTTGACTTGTGATGAGCTGTGGGGGGGGGGGGCGGTTAACGTAGCTTTAACAATTTTGCAGTCATGTTGCTACGATGTATGTAGTGTGCCATTTTATAGTGATGTCTAGCACTGGGGCATCGTGATGCAGACATGTAGCATGATGTCCCACCCAGTCACATTATCCCGACACCAGTCAGACCAGTCCTAACACTAACCTCTTAATACTGAGCGCCAAGTGAGGCAGCTGCAAGTACCATTTTTGTAAGTCTTTAGTATGACTCAGTCCAAGACCAAACCCACGACCTCACGCATGCGAGACGGACGTTCCAACCACTAGGCCACTGGAGCGGTGCTTTGACGTGGTAATTAAGACCTTGACCTGAAATCAGGTATAACTGATCTTCTACTATCAGGTGGTATTGAGTCACTTATCTTTCAATCTGGACACCTAGAATCCTGATGCTATCAAAAACAGCTCCTTTTATTATTAAATTTATGTTTTCCGTTCCGTATTCTTCAGAACATCGGTGTCGGATAGCAGCTCATAACAGTCTGGACGTTGCAGGTAGGGAGTAAAAATACGTTAGAGCTGGACCTTGTAAGTTCAGATAAAATGCAGTAATCACTTTGTTGGACTGGGAGTGTGAAAATGTTTGCGTCAAGCTCACGCATATAACTGAAAATTTCTTAACAGTTCTTAAGAGTTCTTTCTGCAATGGAAGGATGCTGAATGCTAAGTTTGTATTCGTGTTATATCTGCATGGTAACCTGGTGTACTTGCCGTTGATGGTGGTTGCAAAAGCGAAAACAAAGAAAAACAACAAAACACCAAAAACCTCATATTACTATAGTAGTTCTTTTCACTTTGATTTAAAAATGGATTAGTCCAAGTGATATTAAAATCGAAACACAATTGCCCCTTTTCTTCCATGTGCGAACATGTGATCATATCATATCATATCATATCATATCATATCATATCATATCATATCATATCATATCATATCATATCATATCTTATCGTTACGTATCGCATCGCATCGCATCATATTGCATCATGCCGCATCATATCTAGCGCCGGATTAAGCACCGTGGAGGCCCATAGGCAGTCAAACTTTTGGGACACCAGACCCACGGTCACAGTCTCATGGGGGCCCCTGGGGGCCCCTAATGGGGTCCATAAAAGTCGCGGGGCCCATAGGCAGTTGCCTATTCTGCCTAATGGGTAATCCGGGACTGATCATATCGTATCATATATCGCATCACATTTCGCCTCACATCACATCACATCACATCGCATCGCACCGCACCGCACAAATTTTAACGGTACGAATTCAGAACTGTTTCTAAATGTTACGAGCTTAACAACTTCATTGTCGTGGTACAAACAGTGTACAGACAAAAAAAACCACTAAGAATAAAATCTACGAAACATTATTGACTCCGATTTTGTTAGATTCAATTCCGGACTTATTGTCACATAATAAAGCAAGAAATAACTTGATTTTGCCTTAGAACGATTTGGCGTTCATGTGTACAATGTTACCTAAGGTGGATAATTGTTTTTCTAGCTGAGCAACTGAACTTGCATGTATTTCGTCGTAAATCGCATGCGGCGAGCAAAACTAAAGTATTATACCCTGAACTGAACTTGAACTTCGTCGTAAATCGCATGCGGCGAGCAAAACTAAAGTACGGTATTATACCCTTACTAATACTCTTCTGGAGATTGAAAACAAGTTTCTTTTCTAACTGACACACTGGTCTTTTGGATCTTGTCAAGGACTGAACGTTCTCCATATTTGTCTACAGCCATTAGGGAAAATGTTACATACAAAATACAAAGTTGCGCGACAATACTTCATGACTGGGTTATTCGATCACAAACCTGTCTTGACTTAATTCCAAGTTATGGCAAAGGACGGAAAAACGGTATGATAACAAAACAAAGCCATATAAAATTTACTAAAACAAATTGGCATGGAGGTCGGAAGGAAACATGTTAAGAAACCTTGTAGCGCCATAATGGAGAAAACTCGAATAATAATAATAATAATAATAATAATTATAATTATAATATAAATAATACAAATAATATCAATAATAATACTAATAATAATACCAACAATATTAATAATATTAATAACAACAACATTAATAATAATAATAATAATGATAATAATAATAATAATAATAATAATAACAACATTACTAATATTACTACTACTACTACTACTACTACTACTACTAATAATAATAATAATAATAATAATAACAATAATAATAATAAATGTTTGAAATTTGAGCAAGTTTCATTGTGTTTAGACAGCTTCATGACTAAGGGACTAGATTTCCCATAGAACACGTGTTTAAAACAACACAGGGGATAATGAAGTTTGCCAGTATATATTTTGAGAAAAGTACTGTAGGTTCAATATTGTAAAATATTTGCTAGAGATTAGTTTGTTTGCCATTTTTATTAGTCTACATAATTTCTTCACAAATATAGCAATGTCTATAAAATAAAGTCTCAGCACGATCTTATTCCAATGATGTAATATGACTGTAATATCGCTATCAGAGTTGCATTGCATTTACTGTCAGAAAAAAACAAATCGTCCATGGCTGGTGTACACGAATGCAAAATGAAATATCCTTATATGTTGCATATGTGTAACCCGAGTGTAATAAAGAATATGTCTTGTCCTGTCTTGTCTTTCTTGTCTTGCTTTGTCTTGTCGTGATAATATTGTAGTATATTATTTAGTCCATTCTAATTCTCTGACTTTACATAATTTCATAAATTAACTCGAGGCATGGAAATAAACAAAAATATATCTCGTACCTTGAACAGCGCTTGTGGCCACATAAACAGTACAATATTATGCAAGTACCGACAGTCTAGTTCGATTGAGCGTTATCTGAGGGGGCAGGGTCCAGTTTTTATGTACAAATTTAATGTCGCATGCACCTGCCTAATACAAAAATTCATTAAAAATAAAATACGCGAGTAAGGTCAAAAAGGTACATACTTCTGGATAGGTATTATGTAACGCAACATAATCATATCACACACTTGACCTGACAAGTCTACTGAAGTTCTTAGAATAAAATGTTTATGTACCCCAACCCTTATTTTATACATACATTTTTCACATCCGAAGGCCATTTTTGACAGCACGTGGTGCTCACAGTGCAAACGCAAGGCCTTTTCCTAGATGAAAATTTTGAAAAACATTGTCTACTAAATAGCTTGATGCAATTCATAATAGTTGTCATCCATGCCGTTTTTGAGATATTCTACTTGCCTTGAACCCACGTGTCTACTGCTATGGGAGGCTAGCTCTTCTTCCTAGCCGACTATTGGTATTTCACAATCAACATACTGCAGAGTAACTATGGAAAGTGTACATGTCTGACATCAATTTCAAGAACAACACAAGCCTGAAACACCTAGTTCACAAATTTATCCATATCTTTAATTATTACACAATAGTAGCTCAAAAACTCACACCATACCCTTAAGTTAAGAAATTTGCCAGGGGCCAAATTACGAAACTGGACCCTGCCACCTTAAGCATTTTGCAAAAAATAATTTCTGTCAAACATTTTGTACATATCACTTACCTAGACATTATCGAAAAAATGGTATCAAGGAAATTATTTTGTATGCTAAAGTAAAAATGTTATTACTCTTTTAGAAAAGTGACTACATTGCGGCAAAATGCATTGCATTGTATATACTTTGTGCTAGGGTTGCTGTCTTGAAAAGAATTAAACTTGTGTGCAATGGAATGTTTCCTGTCCTTTTTGCCATCGTATAGTCAGGAAGATACCAGAATTATATGATGATGTTGACTGAATGCGAAGAATGGATTTTATAGTTGCAAATAGTGACTGAATATGAAATACACTCTTTGTTATTAGCGATAGAACTTCTCTATTGTTCAAGCAATTATTTGTTGAAATTTTTCTTTTAAAAAGTGCCACTTAAGAAAAATGTTACCAGACATTTACATTTATAATGTACTTTAATAATAATTATAGCTTGAGACATACACATCAACATTCCTGACCTGGTATTGTTCTAGTGATGCTAACATAAACAGCATTGGGGGGGGGGGGAATACACCTATGTCTAGCTAATTGGGACAGATATAAAGAAAAAAATATTATTCTATGTTGGGACATTGATGTGAGGAACCTTGCTGAACTTACATCAACATATCAGATAAATTCAGTGACAAAAGGCCTTTGAAATGAACCATTCTCAAGCCCAAAATACAAAATAAATACACACTCCATACAGTTAACCCAAAGATTCTCAGAATCTTATCCACTCACAGCTGACTTTAGCAATTGCAAGGATATAGAGAATGAGAGGAAATAAAAAGAAACGCTACAAGAAAAATATTAACAAGAAGAAAACTCAGTACAAAAAGGGACATGTTGTAACTTCTATTACTTTAAATAAGGACCTACCAGAAAATACAAGTCATGATGAAGCCAAGTCGGTCTTTCATAATCAATCTTTAGTGCATTTGGATCATAATGAATACATGCTTCAAACTAGTGCTTCTACCAATATGACCGAGACAACAGATCCTAACACCATTCCATGCAAATTGAGACCTGCAAAAAGTAAAACAACTGACATTATTACTCATTCTGTACTCAGTAAAAAAGTGGCTACCAGTATGCCAGAAGAAAACTGTGTTGTCAACATCAATAAACTTTCAGAACTAATCAGGGTATTTCTGCCACATCAATGTAAGAATGCTTTTCCAGTTGTTACGGTACACAAAAGACAGGGTTTGTGAATTACTGTTTGTGTGCAATGCAGTAACTGTAAGTTTAAATCCAATATGGTGGAACTGTTCACAAAAGTACTAAAACTTTAATTCTTTTTCCTCGAAACATTGTCCGCAATATGCCATATCCATCACTATTTGCAACACCGTTCCATTGATGACATTCACCATTTATAACACTATGTCTACTTATGATTTCTTGAAAGTGCATTTGCTCCTGTGGAGTGAAATTACTTAGAAGAATGTGTGATGTCATGTCATGTAATGTTTTTGTGTGTCTGCAATGAAATATGAATAACTTTCATTTAAAATAGGAGTACAGAGCTTGTTACCTACATGAAAATCAAGTAAACACATTTTAAACCCCCATTTTCTCTCAAAGCAACTTAGTTAAGCTCAAAATATGCTAACTTGTCCTGATACCAATAGGTATAATTTATAGGTGCAAAAAGAAATTACCTCCCTTGAATCTCATAAAGAGCTGAGAGATTCAAAATAAGGAGACAAATAGAGGTACTATGATAAGGCTAATGTATAAGAATTAATTGCATATAAATAAAGAACAAGAAAATAAGACAAAATGTGGTTCATTGCACAATTTTTTTATAGCATTTTTCCCTTAAGCATTTTGCAAAAAATAATTTCTGTCAAACATTTTGTACATATCACTTACCTAGACATTATCGAAAAAATGGTATCAAGGAAATTATTTTGTATGCTAAAGTAAAAATGTTATTACTCTTTTAGAAAAGTGACTACATTGCGGCAAAATGCATTGCATTGTATATACTTTGTGCTAGGGTTGCTGTCTTGAAAAGAATTAAATTTGTGTGCAATGGAATGTTTCCTGTCCTTTTTGCCATCGTATAGTCAGGAAGATACCAGAATTATATGATGATGTTGACTGAATGCTAAGAATGGATTTTATAGTTGCAAATAGTGACTGAATATGAGATACACTCTTTGTTATTAGCGATAGAACTTCTCTATCGTTCAAGCAATTATTTGTTGAAATTTTTCTTTTAAAAAGTGCCACTTAAGAAAAATGTTACCAGACATTTACATTTATAATGTACTTTAATAATAATTATAGCTTGAGACATACACATCAACATTCCTGACCTGGTATTGATCTATATCCATATCTTTAATTATTACACAATAGTAGCTCAAAAACTCACACCATACCCTTAAGTTAAGAAATTTGCCAGGGGCCAAATTACGAAACTGGACCCTGCCACCTGAGCGAAAATCGCTCTGAATCCGTTGGTTGCAGATGCGAAATAACCTGGTCATGTGCAAATTTGCACGTGTTTTTCACGTCTCGGACAGGCGTTTATCTCCGGAACAGATACAACCGCAACCACTCATTAGCACAGAACATTATAAAGCTCATAGAGTTTCATATGGACACTTACCCACTGAGAACCAGACTTACATTTAGTATATGCTGTAGTGTTGAATACAAAAAGATGAACATTATTCAAATTATAACGATTTCGATTCGTATATGACATACAACAGTAGCTTCCTGCGTTATGAACATGATCAGAATCAATTTCGGAATGTCTAAATCGAGAACACCCTATATAAGCTTTTACGCATATAACACGGTGTATTTCTACATTACACATACTGTCATACCGATAAACAATGCACCAAGTTTGGCGAGACTCTCAGGTAGGTTCAATTTTTTTTCAGAAGCTATTCCATCCTTGAAATCTGAACGTGACTTCCGGTAACCATCGTAATGTACACAATGCACCTCCGCCTACTTTTTCAATATGATGCGACATTCTTTATTGTTCACACTCCCAAATCTGGTTGGTCAGTCATACGATAACATATTATCGAAAGGCTATCAAATATAGATCATACCATAACTCATTGATCTACATAGACAACACATCATTAGTTATTCCATACATGTAGATAACTTAGGTCTGGATAGAAAACATAGTCATATGTCGGACTCACTTTATTAATTCAGATCCGATCGTAAACCTATGCAAAAAAGATGATCGTTATTTTCAAGGAATGGATTATGTTTAGTCGTATTCGTAGACACTAAAGAAGCATCTACACGTCTTACATACATACATACATACATACATACATACATACATACATACATACATACATACATACATACATACATACATACATAGCAAGTTGGTCTCTAAGCCTTTTGTTATTTTGATTTGACGGCTCATAAGCCGTCAAGACAAAATAACAAAAGGCTTAGAGACCAAGTTAGATGGTTTAACATACATACATACATACATACATACATACATACATACATACATACATAGCAAGTTGGTCTCTAAGCCTTTTTTTATTTTGATTTGACGGCTCATAAGCCGTCAAGACAAAATAACAAAAGGCTTAGAGACCAAGTTAGATGGTCTAACATACATACATACATACATACATACATACATACATACATACATACATACATACATACATACATACATACATGAGTATGTAACCAACATTAGGGTGACACATGTCACAGAGCAGCATTAGGGTGACAGAATTACATCATGTTGTGTTATTAAACTGCAGCACGTATTTGTATATGAATTTATCAAAATAATTTATAATTCCGATTATCAAGCTTAAATATTCATGTTTAAACCAGAAAATAATATTTACAAATGAAAACATGTGTCGCCTTAATACCGTGTCGCCTTAATGTAAACACACAACTGTGATGGTCACAACAACCTTATGGCGACAGACTCTTCACACACATATTCTGTCTAGTTCAGCATTTAGGCGACATTTTTTCTAAGTGCAATATTGTTATCCCAAACAAAATATTAAACTAAAATTATATATTAAGATGATCAGATTAATAAATATATGCCTTTTACAACTGTATTACGTATGTTTATCCGCATCGCTATGGTGTTATAATCTTCACACTCATATTCTGTCTAATCCAGTATTAAGGCGACAGTATTTGTAACTATCCTATTGTTATACCAAACAAAAAAAAGGAATACAATTACAGTATATTTTCAGATTATCAAAATCATAAATATATCCCTTTAAAACTCGACGTCTGCTCATCCATTTCCAAACGTGTTTATTTTTATATTTTTTTTAAAAATGTAAAAGGCAGTTAATACACTATAAGACTGAAGCTGCACTACAAGTTTTCAAGCCATAATATTTTTTTAATTCCTTCTAAAAGTGTGTGTTCATAAAAGTTTTTGTACCAATGAGTAGATGAAAATAATCCCCCTCCCATCCCATATATTGAAGTGTCCTCAATTAGAGATATCCTTCAAATGAGCTAATAACCGGCATGTTTAATCGGGTTGATACAAATATATTTTAGTGCAATATGTCCATTAATCACTAAAAGCAATCAATGTATTTATTTCATGTTATAAAAGTTTGCTCCAATATTTATCACAGGCTGAATTAGCACATTTCTTGCAGCATCCCGCGTGATAATGAAAAGTGTCTACCGTTTATGAGTTGTATGTGTTTGTATACATTCACATAGAAAATATAGCCAGAACTCATACTTCTCCATCTCATTGCAAGTTACAACAGCACTTAAAAAGGTGAACAAAACAAGATTTTAAAAAAAGCATGTCTTTTGTTGGATTTTAACTCAATTCGATAATATAAGTAATGCCATATATACATATAGACCACTAACGTGTTATTAAAGGGTGGTCTATTACGCTTTCAGTTACGGATTACTGCCGTCTCACCTCTGTCTGTGGGTTCGAGTCTAAGATTCGGCTAATGTAGTTATGTGAGAAGGCTTGCCAGTAGCTTCTCGTGGGTCGGTGGTTCTTTCCGGGTTTTTTCCCCATGTTCTTCCTCCAATAATACTGGCCGCCATGTATAACCTATTGCGTGCTGAAAAATGGCGTTAAACCCTAAAAAAAAAAAAAAACCACACAAACTTGCTTACATATAGAATATGTAAATTTCTTGGAAAAAATATTCTCAATATATATATATATATATATATATATATATATATATATATATATATATATATATATATATATATATAAATTGGTGAGCAGTGAAAACTCGTATTCCAATAGAGTGAATTATCAAGATTATTACGGTCTATAGTAAAATAAAGATATGATATTTTCTTGGTACAAGTGAATAAAATATATATTTCATTAAGTGTATTTTGACAATTGACGAAGTTAAAAGTTCATTTCATATTGAATATCGATTGTTTAAAAGTCTTTTAATTTTCAGGTCAGTATTAATAAATGCATCTAAAAGTTACCAACTCGTGTCACACAAAGTGCTTAAAACCAATTAGGTATTTTTAGTTATATTTAAATTTGAAATTTGCCGAGTTACAGATACGAAAAATTCGCTATGAGGAACGAACTATGAGGTTTTCACCGGCGAGATTAAATATATCGTTTATTTACCTATTCATTCAGACCAAGCAAATTTTATTTTAATTGTTTGCTCAGATGTATTGACTAGAAATTTTATAAGATTGATAGCAGTATTCTTACTGTATCCCATGAGCAGCACAGTTGGAGGGGCTTGGGTTGGCCGAACGTTGGGAGAGGATGCAAAGATTCACTCTCATAAAACCCCAATTCTGGACCCTGGTTGATTTATTATTTACCCAAATCCTCGTTTGCAAGATTTAGCTGGTGTTTTGAACTCCATATGGGCTAGACCCATAAGTGGATTGGGGGAAGAGTTAAGACTAGAACTGGTGGGTCAGCTGACCTTTTTAAGCCTACTCCCACACTTCTGCCAAAGCCCCGATTCTACAATCGGGCCATGTAAACAACACACACACACACACACACACACACACATCTGTCTTTCCTTCTTTTTCTTATCCACTGTATAATTGAAGAGTATAACATTTATTTGCTTTCTTCAGGCCTGGACCAAGTTCGGGACACCACTAAGTACAACGAGCAACGAGGCTTGTAAGCTGTTTGACGCTACGCTTACCCAGGTATTATTTGCTTTGTCTGTTACCTAAGTTACCATGTCACCGTCGACATGCTATGCTTACTCAGGTATTATTTGCTGTGTCTATTACCACAGTTACCATGTCACCGTTTAAATGCAACGCTTACCCAGGCATTATTTGCTTTGCATTGGCCTCTCACGCCCAAAGAAAAATCCTGGGTTACAGTAGAGACTTTGAAGTTGTGTGATGCCCGATGAGACCTAAAGAAAACACCAGACACACAACAGGGGCAATGGAGTACCGAAAATAGACAAGAATATCAGAAGAAAAAAAAAACAACTTGCAGAAAGCATACGATGATTGGATTGGACAAAAGTGCCCAGAAATAGAGAGCAGTCAATAAAGAATAAAAGCAAGAAAGGCATTCCAAATTGTGAAAGACCTCACCAGACAGAAGAATGAGTCAGTACCGTTCAAGACAAAAATGGAAAATACCTCACAGAAGCTAGTGACATTGCAGAAAGATGGAATGAGTATTGCAAAGAACTCCACAACCATCAGTCCACAGGAGACCCAGAGGAGCTTGAAATTCCAAACTCCTCAAATTATGATAATGTCCCCATTCTCAAAGAAGAGGTGGAGTCCGCAATAAGAGCACTGAAGAATGGGAATTCAACTGGAGTAGACAACATCCCAGCTGAACTTATCAAGAATGGGCGGATGGAATCAGTGATAGAGCTACTAACAAAACTATGCAACAAGATCTGGCAGACAGATGAATGGCCAACACAGTGGACCTATTCACTGATGATAACACTCCCCCCAAAAAAGCCTTTGACTGAGTGGGGCATGAAGCATTGTGTACAAAGAAGTACAACTTGAGTCAAAAGTTGACTAATACCATCAAACAGCTATACGTCAAGGCTACCAATGCAGTAATTCCTCAAGGTTCTGTGTGGGACTGGTTCCAGAGAACAGTCGATACACAACAAGGCTATTTCTTGTCACCCACGCTTTTCAACATCTGCTTATAGCGCATCAAGAGCGAAGCCCTTGAAAACAATTTGTTTCTCATCTGAATTCAAACAGTCTTTTTAGCAATGTACAGTCTGCATATCGCCCTTGCCACATTACTGAAACTACACTTCTGAAAGTAGTTAATGACATTATCTCTGCTTTGGATAGCGGAAAGATTACAGTCCTCACCCTCCTTGATTTGTCTGCCGCATTTAACACAATAGACAATGATATATTATTTCACCGTTTCCAACATTATTTGGCATTCAGAATATAGCCTTCAAGTCCTACTTAGTCAATAGGACCCATTTTGTATCTGCAAATGGAATACACTCCAGCCAAATTGATCATTGTTGTGGTGTTCCACAGGATTCTGTTTTTTGGACCTGTTATCTTCATTATGTACACTCAGCTGCTCTTAAATGTCATATATAATCATGCAGTGTCTCCCAATTATACGCTGATGACACCCAAATATACAAATCTAGCCACCCAACTGACGTTGTTGCGACCATCCAGAGAATGGAGAGATGCATTTCTGATGTGAAATCATGGATGACATGTAACAAGTTGCAGATGAATGATGATAAAACTGAGACCATTCTGATCACAACACAAAGACTTTATCATTCACATCCTTTACATCAAACAATAAATACCAGCAACACCAACATTAAATTCATACAGTCAGTACGAAACCTAGGTGTTACTCTAGACAGTACTCTCACATTGCACCAACATGTCATGAACATATGCAAGGCTGCATATCTTGAGCTGAGACGCTTCAGATCATTTCGCAAATATCTGTCAGTTGATGCCACTAAAATACTTGTGCGTTCATTAGAACTTTCAAGACTGGACTTTTGTAACTCAATTCAGTCTGGTTCGTCTCAACATCTACTCCAGAAACTTCAAAAAAGTTCTAAAGACATCTGTTCGATACAGATGCCACGGCAATACAAGATAGTATTTTAATATCTGTTCCATATAGATGCCACACAAATCCATTAAGTATTGCGGCATGTTGCCTCATATAACGATGTTATTTATCATGTATATATTGTAATAAATTTGGAGTTGCTAGCCCGAAATAGTTAGCCAGTTAGTAGGGACAAACATCACAGAGAGGAGTGTTAGTGAATTTGAACCATGCTGGGGTCGTTAGTAGTGATTTTAGGCACAAGCCGAATGACTGTCCCGTTCAGTAACATAGTCCATATTAAAATTCCGCGGTGTATACAAGTATTGTGATTGAAAAGGCAGCATTTATGGTTGGAAATCAGTAAATTATAGAATGGAATCAATAAGTTGGAACTTGGTAGGTACCGTTTATGTGGCCATAGTGGAAAATATGCGTATGTATATGAGCGTGATACGCCGGAAATTCTGTGGATTGACTGGCCTAGGGTCGCGCAGTTAAATATTTCCCAGTTAATAAGGGAATACTGGTGTAATTTCTATGGCATGACAAGCTATCGGTACGGAAAACGGATGATAATGAATAAAAACCATGCAAAGGTGCAGTTAATGGACGTTTGGGCAAGTTGTCTCCTCTGGGTCGCCAATTGATTAGAGCAAAGATTATTAGTTATAGCAGACACGTCTTTCTTTCCATTTTACAACTTAAGTTGTATGGAAGTCTTTGGAAATTTGGGGAAAACTTATGACTTCCAGCGTGACTCGCGCCAGGGTTTTGACATCGCTCGGTCAAGTGAATACCCCTGTGCGTGTAACAATATGATACACTAACACAAGTATTATCCATTAAACGATGTTGTCACCGTATATTAATCAAACTCAAAATAAAATTTGCAATTATATATTCAAATATATTCAACAGTTTAGGGTTCACTCGCTGATAGGAATGAATGATATTTACAGCTTTCATGGCTGTAATTATAAAGACCTAGTAATGACAAATACGAAATTTAATTCTTTTTATCAAAAGTAACATTTTTAGCAGGTACTTTTCGTTTTCTTTCGGTATTATTTGTTCCATTTTCCAGGCCTGGTTTATAACCTGGTTTTGTTAAAAGAAACTGGGACGGATACAAATGAACGGCCTACTGTCAAAATCTAAAAAGTGTGTAATAAAAGCCATTATGCGTCATGATGTAAAAATATTACCAGTAGGATTAACATCTTAGGACCTTATTAAAGAAGTGGAAGGTCAGACCTATATAGTCATGAAATTGGAGATGCTGTTTTCCTCTGGTTTATTCTCACCACTCATCTCCACCTGACTGAAATTGTACTTGCCGATGACTACATAACATTCGGTTTCCGCTGTCTTTGTAGTATATCGGGTGGTATGACGACCCTAGTATGCATGGTATGGGGACGTGTTGTGACGGCATGCTCAAAGCAGACCCAAATTTTGGTGAGTTGTTATACAGAGTTCTTCCACCTTTTTGAAAACATGTTTTGAAAAGATAGAAACCGTATATAAATGTTTTGTCTTGCTATTTTGTCGAAAAATTCAGGTTGTCATTTTACAGACTTAAGACCAAAACTATTTTGATATATATGTCATTCAAGCTTCAGTGTTAACAATAATTGACCCGAAAATAGCCATGTAATTGTGTTAACATTTTGTAGTGACCCAGTCTTCGTTTTTCGGTTATTTGACCCTTATCGTTTGTGATCCTTACACACCCAAAATCCATTTTTTCCCCCAAAAGTTATTGCAGGTTAAATGTTTTGTTATTGTCGGTCAGAATATCATCTTGTCTTTAGTGCATGTAGTTATCATTTTTTTTATAAAATGTTACTGACATACCATGAAGGAATATTTGCTGTGAAATTTTTAATCTGTCTCCGTTTGTGTAAACTAGTTATGGGTCACGTACTGAAGAACGGGTTGAACGTTCTTGGCACGGGTAGAACCACGCGTTTGGACCCGGATTTGTCAAGGGACATACAAAATATGGAGGACCTAGCTTTCCGTCAGAAACTGACTTCTCGAGAACAGAAGCACGTCGAGGCAGTCAAGCTGTGGGCTGATGGGTAACTCTCTCTCTCTCTCTCTCTCTCTCTCTCTCTCTCTCTCTCTCTCTCTCTCTCTCAGCAGGTGTAATGTAAGCTTACATTTAAAATGTATTTGCTGTTTTTGTTTTCTGCACCTATTTGCATTATTCTTGATGTGTTCTAGTCTTGCAAAAATAATTCAAAATAATTATACATTTTCTGAATACTGGTTGGATTTTGTGTTCCTTCGTTTCAGTAGATAATGATGTTAGGGAAATGTGCAAAACAATTTCTTTCCAATGACATCTAGCTTCCCACAATGCTATTAATGTGTTATATACCTTACTTTAATTTCGAATTGGAACAATTTCTTGTTTGAATTTGAGTTCATATTAGAAGAAGAAATTTCGATTATTTAGATACCATTTCAGGTTTGTTTTGGTGTGCTAGCTTATACAATGTTTCATCTGCCATGCTACTTTACACGTATCGATTTATTGGCCTTGTAGTATGTGACTGAGTGTTTGGCCTTTTAGTCTATATCTGCAGCAGTTGGTCTTTGGCCTTGTAATCTGTTATTGAGACTTTAATGTCGCAAAATTTTGTAGAGATAGTTTCGCACTACATTATATCGTGATGATATGTAACTATTACGAGTGCCGTATGGGCTAGACTCGCAATACATTTCTGCCAACAAAGGATGGGATATGCTTTGTTGCGAAGCATAAGTGAATTTTAATTAGTGTGTTCGATGACGATCAGACAGATGGAAGTGGCTAATGCTAACATAAGGTCAAATAGTGGAAATTCAACGAGTTGAGACAAGCCAGTATAAACATTTGGGAATTCTTTGGCCATTTGAAACGAGTAATCCCTATTGGCTAAGCTAAATGAGAGGTGTGGGCTCCTTGACGAAATTCAGGGTTGTAATAAAAATCTCCCTGGAGAAATTAGCCTGTCTCTATCTCTTTTGGATGCCAGAAGCTAGCTATGAGGAAAATTAATAAGTAGTGTTTCTCGTTAAATTAATTGTCCAAGGAAAAGGAGTCAGGAATGTTGAAGGATCTGGAACCAGAGAAGAGACAGGAATTTATAGATTATATGTGAGCAATAGCTCGGGAAGCGCAAAGGAAGAATAACTCCATACCTCTACTGTACAGTGGGAAAAAGACGCCGTCTACAACCAAAACGGTTTATGACCCGAAGAGAGAGAGAGAGAGAGAGAGAGAGAGAGAGAGAGAGAGAGAGAGAGAGAGAGAGAGAGAGAGAGAGAGAGAGAGAGAGAAAAAACAATGCCGTCTACATGCGGATATTTTTAATTCGACCAAACACTTGATTCATTGATGTAACAGAACGGCTAAGTGAATTAGGCACACGTTTTGGCAGTACATTGCGAAAAGAAAGTGAATCATTCAAATGTCGTGTTTAATTTAATTTTGTCTTTTTAATTGATTAAATTGTTATATTTTACACACTTTGACTCGTATTCTTCTGTTCTGTATCCCTTCACAGATTTATGTTTTTCCATTAATTTCATATTTTATTTTATTGTTTACTCCATCCGGATAATAACACCATGTTCGATCATCTCGAAAACCATATTTACAGCACCATAACGATTGGTAGACCACACATCATCCGATCTCGGACAGAGATTTTACAGCGTTTTATTGACCTTTTAGTTTGTAGACTTTACATGTTAGTCCAAATTTAGCTTAGGTTCCTTGCATGACTAATGACTTTTAGGGGTCTTGGTTATCATTAAAATAAATTATGGAGAAAAACATAAATTATGGAACAAACGTATAGACCCGTCTTAGGACAGATATAGTAGGCATTACATTTTAATTATAATTCTAAAATGGATAAGTCATATAATGGAAGTAAAGGTTCCTAATAGAGCAGGACAATTTTTAATAAAAATTATGACGCAATGGCACCTCCTCTACGGTAGCCCAGCTGATAGAGTGTCCGATTCGTAAACTAGGTTTTCGCGGGGTATTATACCAGCCCAGGCTGGCCCATCTTGGCTGCATCGTTTCCTTGGCAATTAGATCCATTTCCTGGACATACAATAGCTAAAACTGTTCTATAATAATATATTTTTTGAGACTAACACTTTTAAGTTGAAAACTTTACGTACTTTGTTGAAGGACATATTTTCCTCCAATTGAGGTTTTTTTAAGGTTAAGGGTTATGGGTAACTCAAAGCGTAGTATTTCTATGATCTTATGTTGAAATCTTATGTAAATGTTGAATAGTTCCTTTTAGCGAAATGGCGAAAGCGTGCGACATTTGGGAGTCTATTTTGCTGTACAATCCACTAGACATCTTGGCACTGAAGTTCGCGCACGACTCGTACTTCTTCCTGGGATTTTCTAGTCAGATGAGAGACAGCATTGGTCGTATCCTACCTCACTGGAAACCGGACATGCCACTTTACGGGTACGTCGCCATTTTACTGTAAAAGAACAGTATTATAATTCATTATATACAATTAATGTTCGAGGCACAATCCTAACATGAGGATTTAACTAACTGAAAACCAATTAAACAAAATCAACGACAAATATTATTGGGAAAATAGACTTTCAAGCTCTACGAAGAAATTGAATTTCATTTAATGGAAATACAAAGTTTTGACCCCAATATAATTCTTTGTAAAATTATCTAGGCTTGACTGATGTTTTTTTATTTGCTTTAGTCACTATCTGTCACAGGAATATATTTGTGACATGCATGATTAAACGCGCCAGTGATCACTAAGAGATATACCTTCAAATCATGCGAAGAAACTTGTGAACATTTCAGTAGTTATGTGTATTAGTCCTTTGTAATGCAGTAAGTTTTTTCATACATAACCTTGGAAGATACGCATTCTTCATGGTGAATGCATTCCTCTCCGGTGGCCTAGTGGTTATAGCGTCCGCCGCGGAAACGGGAGGTCGTAGGTTCGATCCCCGGCCGCGTCATGCCTAAGACTTACAAAAATAGTATGAACATATGCCTCGCTTGACGCTCAGCATTAAGAGGTTAGTTTTAGGACTGGTCGGCCTGGTGTCAGCATAATGTGACTTGATGGGACATCATGCTACCTGTCTGCAGCATGATGCCCCAGTGCTAGACATCACTATAAACAACTGCCTCACTGCAGACTTCGTAGTGATATGACTGAAATTATTTTAAAAGCTACGTTAAAAATCCTAATTAAACAAATAAACAAAAGCGTACTCTGATAGTTTGTTGAGGTTTTGGTTAAGGTGCATCTATATGTTAATGTTTCCCAGCTCATATTTAGATAGTAGAATCAATACGAATTGCATTGTCAACTATATGCATCACACCGCCATGTAACCATTGGGCAAAGACTGAGTTATCTAGAACTCATTCTAAAGTTTTCAGTTGAAGTTTTTCTCTATGATCACAAGTCCCAATATCATGGAAGCAAAGCTGTACAGCCTGAAATGTAGAATCAGCGAACTCTCTTCGGTTATATTCTCACTATAACTCTCAAGCAAGGTCTTCAGTTTTAGTAAAAGCTTTTCGGTATGGTTATGAGTTTCTACATCTGGGAAGGAAGGAGTTATACAATCAGTACGTTATATCCGAATTATTTATGGAATCCTATCGTACTACTGACGATCAGGCGAATACAAAGTCATGTTTTTTTTTAAAGTAAAACTTTTAATGTATTTTCATCACTTAGTGGATACGTTATGTCATATGATTTGTTAGCGTTTCTTGTTGATTGATGCAGGTACCTGCTAGGTATGCATTCATTTGGCCTGGAGGAGACAAACTTTTATCCAGAGGCAGAGAAAACAGCAAGGAAGGTGAAAACATCTTCTTTTTTCAACTCTTTCTATTTTATGAAGGAAACTTCCTAATATTTTCCACCTTGATCCTATATGCGAAGCTACAGATTTATTGCTGTGTCTAAAAGCAACAACAACCTAACCCAACCAAAACTAACATCTGCTGGTAGTTACTGCATTTTGACAGTACGCAGTCTTATAGTATTGATTAGATAAACGAAGAAATTAATGTCTCGTTATTAGTGGAAACTGTTTATCAAAACAGTTCATACCCATTTCAAACATGTTCATATTTAACAGAATAGTTTGTATTGCACTAATTTTAAGTGGTTTCTCACAGACAAATTATCTAAAAGAACATAAAATGAACAGAACCTATACTGAAGTCTGGTTCAGTAGCGGGTTTCTCAAACCTGGAAAAGAAAAATTGGTGGTTTTGTAAAAAGTAATATATAAATGATCAAGTGACATGGAAACATAAATTAAAACTACATTCCAAAGAAGTAACATTCAATGTTAAATCTGGTAACACATTCCAAAGTGCTAATTTTTGTTTAATAAACTTTAGTTTCTTGTAGAACGAAAATAACATTATCTGAGAAGAAACACTGAATATGTTGCAAGGTACAAATTTTCGCACGAAGAAACATCTTATGGTTGTACATACCATTGGTGTCATGCTTTGAATTGTAAACAATATTATTCTAAGAGTTTTTTCCCTTGTTAGGGGCTTGAGATTAACCCCAACGACGCCTGGTCGACACACACCGTTGCTCATGTGATGGAGATGACAGGGCGTCAAGATGAGGGGATTCAATTTATGTCTGTTACAGAGAAAGATTGGGCTGTAAGTACCCATTAACTTTTAAAAGTCTTATTTGTTTGTTTAAATTTATGTTCAATTACGTCTTACACGCAAACCGCAACTTACAGAAAAACAACAACAAACAAATTCAATAATTTTGCAAATGCCTTTTAATTTTTAAAAGCACAGTTTATTCGCTGCGATGCAAGATGAAGTTAACAGGAAAACCTGGAGTAAATCACGGACTCCTAATGGAAATTCACTAACCGTAGTATCATGCGGTACACTAATCAAACCAAGGACCTCAGAAGTACAAAACGCATGCGTTTGCTGCTCAGTAGAGGATCCATTGATGCATAATGGCTAGACTTTTTTTCAGGACTGGCACAAATCGAATATATTGGTTGTCATTTCTGACTTCATCACTAAATTTTCCACTGTACCATTCTTACAAAGGATTATTGGATACTACTATTATCAATATAGTCTTGTTTTAAAATTAGAAAGAAGTTCCAAAAGATAATATATAAATATATGCCAGATGAAGTAAATCTGTAAATCATATGCTGGAGCATCGTTTAGTCTACTGATCGGCATGAAATACACAGACACGTTCAAAGAAAGTCGTTCAAAATTGTAAAAAAATGCTCCTTGTGCATTGATGCAATGTGTCGTTGAAAGTAGTAACATGTTTGTCAGATCAGAAGTACAACTAGATTATTAATAATGTGAGGTTGTCTCGAGCTAAGTTTCAAGAAATTCCTTTAACCCAAATAAAGGTGTATTATTCAACCATCATGCTTATTAAATTTTTGACCGCAGAAATGTGGAATGCTGGCCTGTCACAACTATTGGCACTGTTGTCTGTACAACATAGAGAAGGGTAACCACGAAGAGGCACTAGGGATTGTGGATTCACAGGTACGTCATTCAGAATTTTGGGGTAAATTTATTTGTTACCTATTTCAGTATCTTTGTTTAATATATATATATATATATATATATATATATAATCTTTTCTAGAAGAGTTATTTAATTCATAAAATAACCTCTATTTCATGTTTATGATGGTATAAGGAACATGATTGTCAACAATATGGGTGGCAATAACGAGCTTTCATAATTTAATTCGATAAAGACCATTAACCACGGACCTGACTTTAGACTTACAAATCTGCTGATATGTTTGTAACTTGCATTTTTAAAATCCACATTTAGAATTCGAGAATGTCGTAAAATAGTATTGCAAAATAATAAATCGGGTGGATACCATTTTCTAATTTAATGAAATACTTAAGAATTTAAATGTTACTTCCATTACAGCTGGATAGGCACTTGACATTGGTTTACTATCACTATGTATTGCAGAACAAAACATGTATAAAACTCTCAGATACCTAATTTAAGTGACGGATTTACCCATTCTGTCAAAGTGATCGTGTTTTCAAGATAAAGTTTTGATTGAATTAGCCGTCAGATTTGACAAGTAATTACCACATCCCTGCACTTTCTAAAATCACCCCAAAATACATTTTGTTATAAGTATAGTTCCATTCACTTTAATGACTTAAAATAATTAACTTTTGCTGAATTTTATTTTGTTCGTACACAGATCTTACCCAGAGCTAAAGCATCAGGAGCCATGCTGGATAATGTGGATGCCTGTTCAGTACTATACCGATTGGAGATGGAAGGTAAGCACTTCTTATCCTTGGCTATACCTAACGGGACAACACATTTTTTCTAAAGTCAACAGAATAAAACATTTATTATATAGCTAACAGGATATAACATTTATTCTATGGAATTTATCCTTATATCCTACATGTTATAGTTTATCGTGGTCTATGTTACTTTATAAGGCCTGTTTTCAGGAAGTGATATTACCGGTCTAAGTCCTTCTCTCTATCTTCATATGCCCTCATTCTCTTCATATTTGAGTTAGAGTCATGTTCTTAGCATATAAAATGCATTCATAGTTATCGTGTCCTCAGAAACCGTTGAGACAAAGCATGTTGCATGATAGATCCTTCCAGAACGTCTCTGGAATACTTTTGTATGTCCGTGGGCAGATTGCTCCGTTTAGAGATTCATCATCATCATCATCATCATCATCATCATCAGTCTCTTGACCTAGTGCGGTCGTTGAGGCACTGTGCTGCTCAACATCTGACCAGTTCCCTCCGCTTATCTCGATCATGTGTCAATGCCTGTATCTCCGCAAAACTTTTCCTGGTCCTTTCTGTGATGTTCTCAGTCCAAATTTTTCTCTGTCTACCTCTCCTTTTGCCACCTTGGACACTACCCTGCAGTACTGTTATGGATAGACGTTTCGCTCTAGTGACATGGCCATACCATTTCAGTTTTCTCTTTTTGTCAGTGGTGAGGAGGTCTTCATAATGGCTTACTTTGTACCTGATGGTGTTACGCACTTCTTCATTTGTGATGTGGTCCATGTATGAGATGCCAAGGATTGATCTGTAGAGATTAGAAGCTGTTAAACAACAAACAAACAAATCATTGGACCGATATCGAATCACATCGATTTTTAGGTTGTTCTTCCATCAGCCTCTTTCTCAGTAAATTGCATGTTTCATTCTGCTGGTAAAATATGTATTACTTCTAGTGGTCAGGTTGTCCTGCCCAGATCGGACAGATGAGGCAGTAATAAATAATGGATGAATCAGATGAATTGAGCCATGACATTCATGCCACCATGGAACGTACAAAGCAAAAGATTGGCATACAGTTGTTGAAATATTGTCATTGATTATTCTTTGCGTACCATTTGCCCCCTTTATAATGTGAAATCATATTCTTATGTCACTATTCTGCATCTTCCAAATGTGCCTTGTTTGCGTGCCAATGCCTACTATTTCCGGGGCGAGCATTAAGAGATCATTTCCTAATGGTTTGGTTAGAGTACTTTATATTTGCTTACAGTTTATCCATACTATACAGGACATTGTAAGTACAGTACCTGGATAGAAATATAATCAAATCAAATTCTATTTATAGGTTTTTGTGACCTTACAATAACCAATTTAAACAGTGTGGTCTGACTATGTAAACGAATCAATGAAGGGTGTCTGGTGCTGAAATGAAATGGGTCCACAATTTAGAGCCTAAATATAAAGTTAAACATAGACCTTTAACATCAGACCAATAGTCCTAACATCAAACCGATATAGATCCCAGATGTTCGGGTGATATATATCCCATGTCGCTCCGATTTGTATTAAATAGTGTCTTTTCCGATAGACCCAAGGTATCTGACCAAATTTTGAACCGTTTTTATTGTTGTTGATTAGTCGCATCTCATATTAAAAGCAACACACTATGAACTTCAAGTCTGAATCACAGTACAGTTTTGTATGATTCATTACAAAAACTTTTACAATCGTTATTGAAGGAGTCAACGTGAAGGACAGATGGCAAGACCTTTATGAGATCTGCAGATCCCACACTGATGATCACATCTTGGTCTTCAATGACATTCATATCCTTATGTCTTTACTGGAGGTCGAGGACAAAACAGTCACACACAAAATGATGGATTCAATTCGAGATTTTATTAAGTAAGTTAAAACCTGCTATATTTTCTAAATCACGGTTCTAAGAAAGAGTACTTCAGTGCGTTTATAGAATAAAAAATGTTTGTATTAGACAAATTAACTTAGAAATAATTAAATTTTGCGTGCAAAGTGGTGGCAATTTTAGTTTATGAATTGTTGTTTGCAAATAGCTTTATTATATAATTTTAACTAATTGATGTGGATTAAAAATCTCTTTTCTTGTACAAAGAAGCTCACTATTGGCATGGTCTTGCTTGCATATTTTGCAGGTTGCCCACCCGAACCCACTTTGATGAGTTTGTCTCATTGTGTCTGCAATTTACTAGAAGCTGAATGAGTATTTGTCAGAGTTCAAGAAGGTTTTAAATAAATTAATGTCATTACATTGATGTCAAGATCTGTATTTATTAGTAATCAATATAATTATCTAAATTTTGGTTACAATGTGTATCAAATAAAAGATGTTATCTCTTCACTATTGCGAGAGGATTTATTGAAAGGGAAACAATATACAACATTAAAAAACTGAATTTCCAGTGAAATCGACCTAATTAATTGGATCAGATTGGATGGTACTTAACGAAAGCAATGATCGTGAGACATACTAAATCATATCCAAAGAAAGAAAATATGACTTTACTAATTAATTAATCAATAATTGTTGGACAAAATTATATAAAATGAGCATGTCTGCGCTCATCATTTCAGAGCTGGCAAGGGAGATAACCATGATATTACCGCTTCAGTCGGGCTGCCTATTTGCGAGGCACTGATTGCCTATGAGGATGGAGACTACGCCAAGGCGACAGAGTTGATGTATCCAATCAGGTACAAGGTCCTCGCCATTGGAGGCAGTCATGCACAGGTACAGTGTGAATCTCCAAAAGAGTAGCTGTATCTTCGAAAAATTAGTATGAATGTTCAATAAAATTAATAAATGTTACAGACGGGGAAATAATAATGACGAAAGGCATTACTTTTTCAGGTATAGGACACATGTCCTGTTCATGATGGATTATTACATTCGTAGTTGTTTCAGGTATAGTAATAATTTGTTGTTAAGGTGATCGTTGTTGCTGACGGTGATTTGCTGTTGATAACGATAGGCTGCGAAATGCATGGCTTTGTCTTGGGTAAGAAGCATTTGATTTTTATGATATACAACATATATAATATTGCTTTCATTGCAATGGATTATGATCGATGGATCATAAGCTTTGTCGTTTGCTTCTGATGACGATAGATATTAGCACTCAAAGCTTTGTCAGTTGTTTCTGATGACGATGGATAATAGCAGATATAGCTTTGTCATTTGCTTATGATGACGTTGGATAATAGCATACATAGCTTTGTCATTTGCTTCTGATGAATTTGGATAATTGCATACATATCTTTGTCATCTGCTTATGATGACGTTGGATAATAGCAGATATAGCTTTGTCATTTGCTTCTGATGACAATGGATAATAGCAGATATAGCTTTGTCATTTGCTTATGATGAATTTGGATAATTGCATACATATCTTTGTCATCTGCTTATGATGACGTTGGATAATAGCAGATATAGCTTTGTCATTTGCTTATGATGAATTTGGATAATTGCATACATATCTTTGTCATCTGCTTATGATGACGTTGGATAATAGCAGACATAGCTTTGTCATTTGTTTCTGATGGCGATGGATAATAGCAGACATATCTTTGTCATTTGCTTCTGATGACGGTGGATAATAGAAGACATAGCTTTGTCATTTGCTTCTGGTGGCGATGGATAATAGCAGACATAGCTTTGTCAATTACGCCGCCTGATGATGTATTATGCCAGACATAGTTTTTTAATTTTTAGCTGCTGACGATGAATTATGGGATACATAGTTTTATAATTTTCAGCTGCTGAGGATAGATATTTGCAGACGTAGCTTGGATAGGTATTGGACACATTTGGTGTTGGTGAAGATTGATTACGATAGACATAGCGTCATATATATAACACATATGAATTTGATGCTGACACATTTACTATTAAAGCAATCGTTATTGATGACAATGAATTACGACAGACAGATTTGCCAGTTATATTGCACATTTGCTGATAACGTGATGGCAATTGATCATATTGCCAGGGATTACCGTTGTTGATGAAAACTCTCGCTAGAGATAGTCTTGGCAACTGAGGATGACGATGGATTGCGGCGGAAATAGCTTTTAACAGGTATATGAAACATTTGCTGTTAATAACAATTGTTTACGACAGATATAGCTTTGGCAGGTATCTGAAACATTTGCTCGTAACATGTTCATTGTTGATGACGATGGATTACATCGGATTTTGTTTTGTCATGACGTAATTGTTGCTGATTACGACGATGTAAGACAACCATTGTTTTACCAAGGACAGAACATACTTGTCGTTGATGACAACGGATTACGACAGAAATAGCTTTGCCAGGTGTGGTTCACATTTGCTGACAAGGTGATCGTTCTTTTTGACGATGGATAACGACAGCTATAGCTCTATATGATATAGGGCACATTAACTATAGATGACGATGGTTTAAGACACGCAGCGCTGTCAGGTTTATTGATGACGACGGAGTATGACAGGCATATTTATGTCCGGTATTGGATACATTTGCTACAGATGAAGACGGAGAGCGACAGACATGTCTCTGCCAGTCATACAATAGAGCAGCTGTGATGGCGATGAATTACGATTCGCTTAGCTTTTCTTAGGTATATAACACATTTGCTGTGTTGATGACGATGGTTTGTGATTCAAATAGCTGTGTCATGAATAGAACACATTTTCTATTGATGACGATGGTTTTCGATTCACGTAGCTTTGGTGGTATATGACACATTTTATTTGATGACGATGGTTTACGACTCGCGTAGCTTTGATGGTATATGACACATTTGCTATTGATGACGATAGTATGCGATTCAAATAGCTGTGTCATGAATATAACACATTTTATATTGATGACGATGGTTTACGACTAATGTAGCTTTCGGGGTATATGAGATATTTGCGTTTGATGACGATGGTTTACGACTAACGTAGCTTTGGGGTATATGATATATTTGCGTTTTATGACGATGGATTACGACTAACGTAGCTTTGGGGATATATGACCCATTTTCTACTGATGACAATGGTTTACGACTCACGTAGCTTTGGGGGTATATGACACATTTGCTGATGATGACGATGGTTTACGATTCAAATATCTGTGTCAAGAATATAACACATTTGCTGTTGGTGATGAATTTTTACGACTCACGTAGCTTTGTAAAGTATAGATAGAACGCGTTTACTTTTAATGACAGGTGATAACGATAGACATATCTTTTCTAGGTATATAAGAAATGGATGTTAATGACGAGGATAACGACAAACATGGTTTTCCAGGTATCGGAAATATTTCATGTTATGATGATCTTTATTGTTGACAATGGTTTGCAACAGACACAGCTGTGTCAGGTGTATAATTGATTTGCTCCTAATGTCTAACATAGGATATAAACGAAAACAGTAGTAGTCTTCATGATTCAAGTTCTATGTCCATAGGTAACATTACACACGTGGCAATTTTAATGGTTACAATCGGGCAAATATTTTTGTTCTTCTAGAGAGATTTATATAACCAGTTCCTCATACATGCTGCACTGAAGTCTCCAAAAAATGAACACCGTAAACTTGCAAGGTAGCCCATCCATCTCTCTCTCTCTCTCTCTCTCTCTCTCTCTCTCTCTCTCTCTCTCTGGAAGGGTTTTTTATGGTTGTATATCATGTTTACACTTCGTAAGGGCTTATATGGGAGAAGTTCATGTTTTTCATTTTTTTTAACGGTTTATCTTTCTAAAATGTTGAATCATTCTTTATATTTGGATGTTTATGAAACGTGATATGAATTTTTGTTTGTAAAGATTTTTGTTTCAGAATTATTTTTTCTGCAACTCTTTACATTAGTGGCTTTACCTTTGATCTGCACGATATATTCTACTTACTAAATTTGTTTGTGTCCTCAGATGTCTTTAGTTAAATGTTCACAGATGAAATACTCAGAATAGAAACGTATGCCCATATACTTAATGGGAGTTATTGCTACATCTCTCTCTCTCTCTCTCTCTCTCTCTCTCTCTCTCTCTCTCTCTCTCTCGTATGCTAACAGCCAACATCTTTACAATAGTTGTTTCCCATTTCCTAATTCCTAATTATTAATGGCATAGTGTCTTTCTTTCAGACATCTATTGATGGAGCGGAAAGCCCTGAAACCATGCTCCCCTCTCACCGACCGTTTAATCGAGCGTGCTATGGCTGTCCATATTGAATGATTTGTAATCAAGCTTACATAATCAATAAAAGTGCAATGTGTCTAGTATTGACACTTCTTGGTCAGTGTTCTTTAATTTCCTGTGTGAGGGAGAATGAAATCATATATACCTGAAATCAGAACGAAATGTGAAAGGCTGCATGCCTACATGAACAGATGTTCTGTATCCATAAAGTAACAAATTTGGTCAATATAGAACAGTCTGAACTTGCCTTTTTTATACAGAAAACACACAATGGTATAGCCAACGTCATTACAGCAGATAGAAAACATTAATTATCGACCACCATTGAAATTAAAAATAGTGACAAACGTTATTGATTTGGGAACGAGTAAAATATCACTACATATAAGCTTGTTTTTAAGATGAAATCTATTTCTCAGTACCATATGATATATTGAACATTTAAGTTTAGAACTCAAAATCATATCTTTCCAGTTGAAACTGACAGGTGGGATAACATTTAAGAGAACAAAAGATATTGCATGTCTTTGTCAGTCTCAAGGAATTTAGGAAGGATATCATTATCTGATGTAATTTGTTTCTGTTATCATGATGAAAGACAACTTTTTACATCATTTTTACACTTTCATATCTAACGTTTATCTATCTATCTATCTATCTATCTATCTATCTATCTATCTGTCTGTCTGTCTGTCTCTCTATCTATCTATCTATCTATCTATCTATCTATCTATCTATCTGTCTGTCTGTCTTTCTATCTATCTATCATCTATCTGTCTGTCTATCTATCTATCTATCTATCTCTCTCTCTCTCTCTCTCTCTCTCTCTCTCTCTCTATATATATATATATATATATATATATATATATATATATATATATATATATATATATCTTTTTATATATCTATCTATCCAACTATCTATCTATTTGTTCTATATTTATTTATCTATCTATCTATCTATCTATCTATCTATCTACCTACACACACACAAGCACACACACACACACACACACACACACAGGCAACGCACGACTCGTAAACAAATATTTGCAGGATATTAAAGTTTGTTGTCCAAATAGTGTGGCCCAGTTTAAACATCATGTAATGTAACATTATATGCGTTCTGTTTCTTAAATACCTCATAATATATGAAAATAAAAGAAAAACCCCAGACCACTTCTCAATACCCAAAAAAAACACAAAAAAACAATTGACAATTTTTAAACAATGCAAGGTACCAATCACTTTTTCTGTCAAACAAAAACCAATACCACTTCATTCGATAATGCTTAAATACAAAAGCTAGACCAATGTGTTGTAACAATTAAGTAATGCCAAATTCCCACCAAGTCACTTATTCGCCTGATGACTGATACATATATCAAAGCAACAGAAGAAAACACACATGAAACCATATTTTGTAATTGCTGCATAACATAATATAAAGAGATCACTATCTAAATTGTATGAAGAACAAAATAACATCATTAAACCACATTCTCAACTGTTTTGTGAAAAATGTATCTTGCGTGCCAACTCTCCTTCGATATAATTTTGCCCCGTTTTTCTCCCGGGCTTTCATAAACCAGCTCTCTCACTGGCAATCTATGACATGATTCGAAGGTTCTTACATCGACGATCTATTCTTAACATATTGCCCATCTTTCCTACAAATTGGTCAGTTATATTGCTATCTATATTCACAGCTCACCTTACGATGACCTGATCATAACATATTGGTCAGCCTTCCTATCGGCCATATGTGTATAACATGTTGGTCTGCTCCCCTACCGGCCATCAATAGCACAGAATATATTGCCCAACTCTCCAACCGACTATCTGATCATTTCATATCATCCAGCTCACATACCGGACGTCAATTCATGACGAATTGTTCAATGTTACCTGGTATTTTAAAAGAATCCAACTTTCCTATGAAAATAATATATTTCGATGAGATTGCACTTATAGGTCAAAGATCAAGCAAAAGGCTGATTATTGCTGAAAAAGCTTCTTTGCAATATTTGCATGAAAAAATTCGTGGAAAATATAGAATCGGAGATCAGATTCTGTTATTACTCGCTTCATCCTATGGAATTGAGATTACATTTGACATCGTATCAAATCAGTATGCCCTCGCTATGTTTACTCTGATAAAAGAGCCACTGACGAAGATAAAAACATCCATCGGATTTATTAGAGGGTCAGCGTACACAGATCTTAGAGGTCTCGCCCCCAATACCCCCAATACCCAGACTTGGTTAGGACAAACCATGCCTTACTGGATTGATTCAACACCAGATCAAGTTGAACACATCAGAGCCGATCAGGATTAAAAGATATAAAATACCCTTTAATGCGCGGAAAAACAATCAACGAAGACGTGGAGAAAATGTTAGACCAGGAAGTGATCAAACCTTCCAGTTTCCCGTACTGGTCTCCTGTTGTGTTAGTCAGACGAAAACACGGGATGAACCATTTTTGCATTGGCTTTCGGCAATTGAACAAAATCACCGTTTTCGACCGACAGTCTATGCCAAACATGGAACACTTTTTTTCAAAGTTGACAGGCCATAATAACATTTTCAAATTAAACCTTACCAGGTTGTATTGCTAAGCCCAACAAATGTAGTATAGGGTGTTTTAGCCATGAATGTTCGAGATATCTTTTCAATGGACAATGCCAATTGAAGCTTTACCTATATAACATAGCAACAATCAGAGATGCACCTAAACCAGAAATTAAAACACTGGTATGATCTGTCCTAGGCTTGATTGGGTTTTACAGGAAATGAGTCCCCAATTCTGCGACTATTGACAGCCCATTAACAGACTTGACTAGGAAAGGGCAACCGAATAAAGCTCCCTGGGGTGTGTGCCAGGAAAACACATTAAGCGCTTTAAAACAGAAACTGGTAAGAGCTCCAATCTTAAAGTTGCAGGAATTTTACAAAACTTTTGTGCTGAAGACTGATGCATCCGATATCTTGTGGCTGTTTTGCTACAGAAGCAAGAGGGGATGAAATCGCCCATTGCTGATGCAAGTAAGAAATTGCTCTCTAGGGAGCAAACTCACTCCGTGATTGAGAAGCAGTGCCTTGCCTTGAAAATGGGGATAAGGTAATTCCATATTTACATTTGTGGGAGTGAACTTACCTTAAACACGGATTATCAGCCGCTCTTAAACTGTAACAAGGCAAGGTTGCCCATGCAAGATTAAAGAATTGGGCGTTGTTTTTGTAACCGTGTAGTTTCCTATATATATATATATATATATATATATATATATATATATATATATATATATATATATATATATATATATATATATATATATATATATATATATATATGTATATATATATATATATATATATATATATATATATATATATATATATATATCTCCTTTTTTGTTGGCATAATTTCATTATCTGAATGAATTCATTTTATTTTATGAGTAAAATTCTACATTGTTTGCTAGCAGAGTAAACTATATCCATCATTTTCTTGTGAAATCACCGTGAATCACTCCCCTTATGTCTTTGTATTTTGTTAAAATAATTTATTTGTATTTCTCATTTTTACATTTGTGCATTGTTATGTTAATTAATCTAATATTCGGAGTATATACACTCAAGTATTCATAATTAATTGCTCCTTCAAGTCATTCATTATTAAACACTGTATGTATATCATCGTCAAAAGTGTTATGTTGTGAATCCAGAAATTCCACCGGGTTATCTTGTTACTTATGTCTGTACACATTGTACCTGTACATTTTTAGCGAAAGATTCGGTTTAATACACAAGGGCTGTTTAAAAGACTTTCTTTTACTAGCATTATGCTGCCACTGAAATATAAATATTTACAGAATTAAGAAAATAAACAAGACTATTTGTCAATGACTTGAAGTTGACATTTTCCCTCTTAACAGTTGCCGTATATACATCGGTACCTAATTAAGGGTAAACAGTTAATATACTAATTGTTGTTTGCACTGCACTGAGAGTGTAAAGTTTAAGCGTTTACCTTGCATTTACACTGCAAAGACAATGCAAAGGTATAGTGTATCCCCACTTTTTGTTTACACTGCTTAGATAATGCAAAGGAAAGGCCCTGAACTGTGCTGAGACATATTCTTCCCAGACTAAACAAATGTGGATATTTGAAATTGTATGTTAAAAACTAGTTGAGTTTACGTATGATTTTCTTTGTGTCTATTTCATTTGTTAAAATGGATCACGAACAAAAACTTACTTTGCTCATAATGTCATACAGATTTATCCACCACATTAAAATGCAATGAATGAAGCGTACTAAATAGAATCTCGTATTTCAGCAAACCTGAAATACTTAATGCTTCATTTTTTCTCTTAAAATGACTATTCAGTTCCATCTTTAACTAGTCCATGGAACTGCCTAACCATAATTATATCAATAAATCAAATGCACAAAAAAAACTCTCAATATTAAAATTATTTATGACGGCTGGAAGACGTGCCTAATCAGTAAACATGTATGGTCTTTTAATTTGTTATGTTACTTGTGGTTTCCTTTATAGGTAATGAGTGATCTTAAAAAGAAAACTAACATACCAGTCTACGTAGAGCATGTACAGTCAACACACCATGGTGGCATATGGGCCATATGTATATGTTTGTAGCTACAAATTTGTGTGTAATTTCAAGTGGAAAGAAAATTCTACTCAACCAGTCAAAGGAAGGTGGTGCAGATACATGTACATACACGTGTAGAGATGTGAGGATACGTAAAACGCAAAACGCCCTTGGGGATAATGGAGGGGGAAGTTAACCAGAAAGAGTCGCAAGCGGTATATGACAGTAACATGTATCGTGGTCATAGACAGTAGCGTACAAAAGGATGACAGTAACATTATCGTGGTCATAGACAGTAGCGTACAAAAGGATGACAGTAACATTATCGTGGTCATAGACAGTAGCGTACAAGATGATGACAGTAACATGTATCGTGGTCATAGACAGCAGCGTTCAAGAGGATGCAGATGGAGAAATTGTCTCAGACATCAGAGGTCTTGGACGCCAAACTCAGAGCGTCGGAGATCTCGGGGCGTCGAAACCCCTTGGGACACCATCGTCGTCCTAAGCGCCAGTTACCTTTAGTACGCTACTAGTAAAAGAACATGTAAACACTAAAAATGGCACACTAAAGACACGGGAACCCGTTTAAAGATCAACAATAAGAAACCAATTTGTTTTCCTTTTACAAATCAAATCAGAAATTGACAGACCTTAAAAATAATAAAATTAATTTCCTCAGAGGCAACATGTACAGGATGCAATATGGTGGCCATAACTGGCCAACCTCAATATTTTCTAGGGTCAACATGAAGTATATTGTGTAGAGACGAATGGATGCTTAGTTTTACAACAAACTGTAACTTTAATCATGACATCCATAACATGTCACAAAATTAATCAAGTTTACTGCGTGTCTATTTTAGGTGAATGTTTACCTTTCTATATTGGTTTCAATGCTGTTTCTTAAATTCTTCACACTTGTTTGCCCATCACATTTCATTATCCCTTAAAGTAAGAAAGCTTTTATAAAGACAAGTGGATAAAACATGTCATGGCCTCGTTGCTAAGATGATTTCAACAACATATTTTTCTTCGTGGTACAGTTATTATTATATTTCAACATGGTAGTCACTATTTTATCGCCGTACATCTAAACCATCTAAAAATTGTTACATGCTTCAGCGCGAAAATAAACTTGACAAATATTTACAGAGTTTCAAAGTGCAATGTTGTTATGACAAGCGCATGCGAAACAAACACTTTCTGCAACAAAACTAATGTCTCGGGAAAGAGATCTAACATATTTTGACCTGTTAACCGTGAAAAAATACACACAGGCTGTTACGTGATTTTAGGTGACATTAAATACAGTTTGAACGGGATATAGTACATTTCACCACACTAGCACGTGCTTTATTTGTATTGACATTTTAAACATATGAAAGACCACGAAGTTTCACATTTTACCGATTTAAACTTTGAAAATGGAAGTAAAAGTATTACATTTATTAATATTTCTTTAACAAATACTGTCACATCTGAACCTGATGCCATGGTTGGCTGAATGATCTTCAGCCTCTACCGATTACTGCCATCTCACCTCTGTCAGCGCAGGTTCAAGTTTCGAGCTTGGCTAATGTGGCTTTAAAAGAATATCTTCCCCCGGGTAGTAGGTTCTTACCGAGTTATCCCGGTTTCTTGTTTCACCATTTATACTGACTGCCATGCATAGCCTACAATCCGTTTAGAAATGGCGTTACACGCCCCCCTTCGCCCAACCCCACCCACAAAAATTTGATTCAGTTAGGTGACTTTTAATCGTACCGACACAAAGTTTAAATCAATGAAAAATTAAGATATGAAAAACAAATGAACCTCATTAACTGTTGGATCAAATTAAATCACAAGCTCCCATACGATTGGGTTATTGTGAAATGGTCATTTTGAGTTCTTCGAGAAACATAAAGAACCTAAAGAAGGCAACACAGCTATAAAGATCAACGTCAAAGTCGATACAATCAATAATTCATCTTGACTTTTCCACTTCTGTTCTCTCAGGAAAATACGTGTTTAAAGTACGAATCAGAAAACATAATCCCTGTTCTTGATGCATAACTCACTGAAACATATTCATACACTAATCTGGTCTTTGAATTTTGAGGGACTACAGATACATTTTGGGATGAGATTTAATTAGGCGGCTTTTAAATCGATCATGGGATGAGATGGTTGATATTCAGCACATGTATAGGTATGTTTACCTTCCTTTCAACTGGATTCATAAATGACCCCACCATATGAGGACACTTTCTTTACAATAATATACCTATACCAGTAACTAATATAATTGTATCCGTGAAACAAATATGATTTAGGAGCTTTTCTCTGCTAGCAATTAAAGTTTCTCTCTGATGACATGCTGTTGTGGACAAGAAAAGAATTTTAAAAAAAACAGAACATAATTTTCTGTTATCACTACTACTAAATCCTAATGTTCTATGTCTACTAAATACAAATATATTCTACTTGTCAAACATGGGCTAATGACTCAAATACATGATTAGACTAATGAATCAAATACATGATTAGGCTAATGACTCAAATACATGATTAGGCTAATGACTCAAATACATGATTAGGCTAATGACTCAAATACATGATTAGGCTAATGACTCAAATACATGATTAGGCTAATGACTCAAATACATGATTAGGCTAATGACTCAAATACATGATTAGGCTGTATGGAATACAGAATTATAGAATGATTTATGTATGGACGCTACCTTTTTACTGGATTAAAAGTTACAAACTTTGCAAACTGAGTTTCATTAACCAGAACATAATGACAACAAGTGAAAATTATGTTATGTCTTTTGACTGTTTTTAGATAATAAGCAGTCAAGACTAATTGGTCTCCTATTTATAGCAAGTCTTTCGACTGTGTAAATAATAAGCAGTGAAGACTAATTTGTCTTGTGTTTAAAGCAAGTCTTTGAACTGTGTGAATAATACGCAGTGAAGACTCCTTTATCATGTGCTTAAAGCAAGTCTTTGGACTGTGTGAATAATACGCAGTGAAGACTAAGTGGTCTCGTGTTTTTAGCAAGTCTTTGGACTGTGTGAATAATACGAAGTGAAAACTCATTTATCTTGTGTTTAAAGCAAGTCTTTGGACTGTGTGAATAATACGCAGTGAAGACTAATTGGTCTTGTGATTATAGCAAGTCATTGGACTGTGTGAATAATACTCAGTGAAGACTAATGTGTCTCGTGTTTAAAGCAAGTCGTTGTACTGTGTGAGTAATACGCAGAGAAGACTAAGTGGTCTCGTGTTTTTAGTTTTTGGACTGTGTGAATAATACTCAGTGAAGACTAATTGGTCTCGTATTTATAACAAGCCTTTAGACTGTGTGAATAATACGCAGTCAAGACTAATTTGTCTTGTGTTTAAAGCAAGTCTTTGGACTGTGAAAATAATACGCTGTGAAGACTAATTGGTCTCGTGTTCATAGCAAGCCTTTGGACTTTGTGAATAATAAGCAGTCAAGACTAATTGGTCTTTTGTTTATAGCAAGTCGTTGGACTGTGTGAATAATAAGCAGTCAAAACTAATGTGAATAATAAGCAGTCAAGACTAATTGGTCTTGTGTTTATAGCAAGTCTTTGGACTGTGTGAATAATAAGCAATCGAGACTTATTGGGCTTGTGTTTATAGCAAGTGTTTGCACTGTGTGAATAATAAGTAGTCAAGACTAGTTGGTCTTGTGTTTATAGCAAGTCTTTGGACTGTGTGAATAATAAGCAGTCGAGACTAATTGGTCTCGTGTCGGTGCCACGTCTTTGTTTATGAATAATATACATTAAAACCATTGCTTGGTCTTAAGTTAGTGCCATGTCTTTGACTGATTATGACTAATAAGCAGTACATATAATTTATCTTACGTTGATATCATGTCTTTTGGCTGTATATAAAAAATAGCATTAAAACAAACGATTGGTCTTAAACTGATGCCATGTCATTTGACTGATTGTGAATAATGGCAACAACCAAAAAATAACATTGGTCATATGTTAATACCAGGTTTTTAGACCGCGAATAATTAGCATTAACTCAAATGATTTGTCTAAGTTCAGTATTAAGAGTTTCATTAATTATAACCTCAAACATTATTTAGACTAACTCTCCCATAGTCAAGGTCTTATTGGTCTACGGGGGCGGAACTAGAGAAGCATGATCAAGGCCATGTGTTATCACTGGGGCGGAACTTGAGAAGCATAATCAAGGTCATGTGTTATCACTGGGAGACTTCAGAAGATAATCGTCAATATCCTAATTTTCTATGTTTCTTATTTCAAAATAGATGCATATTGACAGAGTGGAACATATCACAAAATGAAAGACCAACTTCAAATTATTGTAGCTAATTACTTAAGCAAAATATGCATATAATGGCACCCATGCGTCCGTTATCAACATATGCAAGCACATTTAACATTGAAAAATTGACAAATTTCTGCACTAGAAGTATCGTGTCTGAAAGAAGAAAAAACAAAGAGCAATAACCATAAATACACTGCTTCATTTAACCAATCAAATTCCTAATAGACCTCTAAACGAATCTTGATAAGACTTGTATTAGCCAATCAAATTCCTGATATGCCTTTAAATCAATTTGATTAAACCCTAGATTTACATATAATAAGTAGATCTGACAGGTAAATTTTTATGTTAAGTCGACCTGTGGAATTTTCTGTCTACTTAGTTTAAGAAGCTCTCAGAATTGGCAATAATTTCATGTCAGAGAGAGTTATCATAACAAAATGTGTGTTCCGAATGAAGTATTTCGTTTTCATAAATGTGAGAACTGTGATGATGTGACTGGTAGATTCAAATGTCAGCAGAACATGACATTATATCGTTTCATCCCAGACTGGTGTATTACTATATCTTGTACAACACGTAACAATTACCAAAATATCTAACTATTAATCAAATTGGAAAAACAAATGTGGTGAACCAATTGATTATTTGTCTGGTTCATTTTTATGCAGAATTCCATCTACTGGGTTCGAAAGTTCATTGTACAGTAAATGTTGTTGTTGTAGGGTTAGACGCCATTTCTCAGCATAAGATAGGCTATTCATGGCGGCCAGTATAAATGCGCAGGAAGAAGCCAGGAAAATTCAGAAAAGAACCACCGACCCACGAGAAGATACTGGGAATCTATCTCACATACCCACTTTGGCCGAACCCGAGAATCGAACCCACGCAGACAGATGTGAGATGGCAGTGATTTTTAACGGTGAGCGCTTTAGACCATTCAGCCACTCACGGACCCTCATTTTACAGCAAAACTGACCTTGATGATGTGCAGAAAGATTTTTAAAAAAATATATAATGATAATAAGACATTAACATGCGTTTCAACTTTCCATCATGAATAAACTTAGGATGTCAGTCTAAAATGTTATTTTGCTTTCTTATACGAATTTTGTTTTCGTAGAGGCATATATTTCTCGACCTTTTTCTACAGTACAGAACAATGAAATCAGCGAAACCTAAAATTCTCCCAACCCAAAGTCTATGAAAATAAAATTTGTATCTTCTATTTTGGATATTACTACATAGAGATCTTGTAATCTTGTAATAATATTATACTCTATTAATTTATTGACGTAACAATAACAAAACACAAAGCTTGATCATACAATTTTTAATGGAAAACGATATGTATATTAGTCTGTATACAAAAGATTAAAAAAGGTCTTTAACATGAAGCAAAGGTTCAAAATTTATCCGAAAAACACTCTTCAAATTCAAACATTTCCCTTTTACTGCGCTTTTGGGATCACGATATACGTTACCCCCTGCTGTATAAGACGTGGATTCGGATTGGTCAAAATTCGAGGATTAGTCAAAATTCGAGGATTGGTCAAAATTCGAGTATTCTCACTATCCCTTAACTGATTAGTTCTCCATTATCTAACGCCACCGTATCACAATGTACGCCCCCTTTTGAAAGAAGACATGAAGATATACGTGATCCCAATGCCGAAAGAAACAAAGAACGATAACAATAAAAACAAAATAATTAACATATTTTTATATATGTCCATTGAACAGCATGTTCTAAGAATATATACACAGTACACTCTACTGGTCAGATGTATATATGATACGGTATTTAACGTGAAGTTAGATAACCCTAGTACACCATCTTCCGTAACTGCCGGACCACAAAGGCTATGGACCCCTATAGGCCGTTATTCTGTCCGTTCAAGCGAGTGCAGGCATATTCGCGTTAATTCTTGAATGTCATATGAAACCTTTACCGGAATACATTAATGTCGAAAATTTCATTTAAACTTGTTTAGCACTGTTGGCAGTGCGACTCAACCCATTAGAACTGGTCACGATACTAATTATAATTACGAAAATGACTTTAGGAAATCAAATCGAATTCCCCCAAATTGATGTTCCCGAATTTGTCATGACTAAAAATAGAGACAAATACTTTGACAAATCTTCAGCGAAATATAAAGATGTGTTGATTGTTTGATTAGGATTTTTAACATAGCTTTAACAACTGTTCAGTCATATCGTTACGATGCCTGCAGTGAGGTAGTTTATAGTGATGTCTAGCACTGGGGCATCATGCCGCATACATGTAGCATGATGTCCCACCCAGTCACATTATCCTGACACCAGTCCTAACATTAACCTCTTAATGCTGAGCGCCAAACGAGGCAGCTGTTAGTATCATTTTTGTAAGGCAGGGGATAGAACCCACGATCTCCCGCTTCCGCGGCGGACGCTCTAACCACAAGGCCACCAGAGCGGTTCCTAGAGGAATGAGGCCTAGCTGTAAATTTCCTTCTAAGAGCATGTCACAATAATAATATAAATTATATGTATCATCTACTGTGGAGAATTTCAACTATTACTTTCCTATGACACGCAAAAAATATGTTGACAGTATATTTAATCTCCAGGACTACACCCGCGTTGACGCCACATCAAAAACTCAATTATAAAACTATAAAACGCTCCTTTACATTGGTATGTATGGCTCGCCTTGCGAGTGGGTATTGTACTGTATTGTATTATACAGGTATTTTTCACGCTCCTCGTTACCTGTGCGATCATCCACCAGGTGAATTTATAATTGCATCTATTGATGACAAGACGGGTTCCTGTTATATATTGGCGATATTAAGTCTCCTAAACTCAGTCGCCGCATTGTGTTGTATAATTTAACGCTCACGGAATAGTTCAGTGGATCACTCGGACCTGCTGTTGTTCAAACAACAGGAATTAATGTGTCATAAACATGGAAAATTAATTATAACTATCGAGAAATAGATGGATGTTTAAATTCAAAATAGTGATTTTACCATTGCAAATTCTTGGGAGACTATGGCCCTAGCCTTAACGAGGGGAGAGAAACCCTTACTACCTGACATTTTCCGAACGATACAGGGGTCGGAATTCCGAATGGGTCCGACGGACCGATTTGTGGGGTCGGATGTCTCCCATCTCCCGAGAATAAGGGGAGTGAATCCCGCCACCGACAACAAAAGCATCCCAAGAATAATTGTGAGAGATACGCATGGAAATGTGTTAGATACATTCACTCACTTGCAAGAGGCAATATACAGGGCCAAATGGAAAGTGAAACAAACCCACGAAGCCACTACCCCTTTGGAATGGCGACTCCCTAAGGCTCCTGTTCCTTCCAGACCCGATTTCTCGAGGACCTTTCTACCTCTTAAATCGCAAGTACACACCGAAACTAGGAAGAGTCAAACACAGAAGACCATTCCCGACAACGCTGTAGTAAGTGGTTTTTATATACATGTGTCTCGGCATTTTACAATCAGCGAATTAGAATCTAAATTCATGTAGAGAGAAATTAAATATGTCATCAATCTAAATAGAAAAGGTATTCACCTTTATAATTAAGCCGGCTGATTCTTGTTAGTTCTATATGTACAACAATTTCAACTTTGATTCAATGACAGTGCACCATGCTATATAACTATCACCAACAATTAAATCAGTTCTACTTGTCAGCCATGAATATATTATTAAACTTCATTATATGTGATTGCAAGCAGATTACAAAATTATTTCACGTCATCATAATAATAGCATAAGTTAACGCTGATATATTTCGAAATAAAGGCCTTTATGTTCGCTAACTGAAGAAATATCAAGTATCAAAAGTACAAAACAATATCACGCCTTTCGTTATTCAGCTATGATATATATATATATATATATATATATATATATATATATATATATATATATATATATATATATATATATATTTATTTAGGTACTTTGATGACCGCACCCACCACCCACCCACATTTGACGTTACATATTTTACTTCTAACAGTTTTATTATTTCATGGGGAAACCAAAACCTGGAGAAACAGTGTGTTATATTTTGACAATTCTCTGAATTTGAGAGAATTTGTCCTCTTTTTGTTACGTATTTTAAAATCCAATGAATCATAGCTTGCCAATATATATCATTGTACTCAATTAGGTATCAGTTGGTTAAGATTAATTAGTTATCAGTTGGTTAAGTTTAATTAGTTATCAGTTGGTTAAATGAATTAGTTATCAGTTGGTTAAGATTAATTAGTTATTAGTTGGTTAAGATTAATGAGTTATCAGTTGGTTAAGATGAATTAGTTATCAGTTGGTTAAGATGAATTAGTTATCAGTTGGTTAAGATGAATTAGTTATCAGTTGGTTAAATGAATTAGTTATCAGTTGGTTATGATTAATTAGTTATCAGTTGTTTAAGATTAATGAGTTATCAGTTGGTTAAGATGAATTAGTTATCAGTTGGTTAAGATTAATTAGTTATCAGTTGGTTAAGATTAATTAGTTATCAGTTGGTTAAGATGAATTAGTTATCAGTTGGTTAAGATTAGTGTCTGTGTTCAGCTATTGCATAATTATTCCTATAAAATACTAGCTTGTTTCGAATTTACTTTAAATACAAAAGCGTTATCTAGTAAAGGTCTGAAGTCTCAAACCTTTGGTATTATAGACAAAAGCCTGCATTTATTTATTTATTTATTTATTTATTTATTTATTTATTTATTTATTTATCTGTCCCAAAGCGGTAGAGGTCTTACGTTGCTTCTAAATAATATTTTAAAGATTAATTGTACTCTATACAAACTATAAGACTGATTTTTGAGGTTATGGAAGTAAGAACATGTCTATGTGAAGCAGAACCTATCGCTAAATCAACTTATATTTTCTGATTAAATGTTAAAATTTTCAACAACCGTCTTGAAGCCGCTGCATTATGTGTCATTATAAATTCCATTAGCTTAATAGTGCGCAAAAACGCACACATGTGATGATGATAGAATGGAAGTGACTATTTTAGTTTCTTTATCTCAAGAGAAAGACAGATAAATATTTCACCAATTCTGTTCGATTTTTTGGTTCTTAAATCCTTCATAATACACTTGAAGATTAACTCTTATATTTACACGCTGTCTGTCCCTAGTCACGTGATATCATCGTAAATATACCACCGTGCTGTATACACTTTCATTATTGATGTGACATCAAAATCGATTTTGGTGTCATTATCCCGTAAGGAAGAAAACGACAATGAATTTCCAGTACATAAATGAGTTAGTTTTTCGCCCTAGAGCGGGGTCATAAACACATTATCATATCAGAAATGAATTTTCAGCTTGCAATGTGCAGGTATCGAAGCAAGCGATAATTGCACATATCAAGAATAGCCAATAAGTACATATCTGGTGGAAAAATGTAAAATAGACAACAAAGCTCAATTAATAAGTGCAAATGGCAAGAATGGGCAATAAGTACATATCTGGTGGAAAATAGGAAAATAGACAAAAAAGCTCAATTAATAAGTGCAAATGGCAAGAATGGGCAATAAGTACAGATTTAATGGATATCAATGATTGCAAATAAATGTAGCAAGAATGGAAAATAAACGCAGTTCTCGTAGCAATCAACGATTTTTGTTTCATTAATGAAAGTAAGAAAATTAGAGCTTGAACAAAATTACAACATTGCTTTTGACTGTTTCCATTCTCTATTTTGTTTCAATGGGAACTCGTTTGTAAATATATTTGTATGTTTGTGTACATGTGTGTGTATGTATATGTGTGTAATTAGAAGAAACAACAAATAAGTTGTGACCATTAATACAATTTCCTTAGTCAGTGCATAAGTTAACTAGAAATGTCCCTCTTTGCCATCAGAATGACATATCCTTTAACTTAGGCTCTGTCACCTAATATATATTTCTAAATATTTTTAGAGACCCAATCAAACGTTTTTATTCGTCACCATATTAACTGATACATTTGGCGTTTTTTTCAGAGGTGAATGATTGTTTCTTATATTTCTACAAACAACCAAACCAGCAAAAAATGGAAATTTATGTTAATATGGAAATAATTATTGTACAAAATGTATCAATAAACAGAGGAACATGTATAATGCTCCCCAAATGAATCTTGCAATATATATGTATAGCTTGCGCACAGATTACAGTGGTAATAGTTCTCTATAAACCTTGGATGAAGTCTACATTTCGGACCGCTACGGTACATAATGGTTAGGTTTCGGGTTTGAACCTCGGTTGAGTCATATCTAAGACATAAATATTGTACTAGCAGCTGCCTTCCTAGGCTCAAAGTTTTAACAAATAGTGTTAGGACTGGTTGGCCTGGTTTCAGGATAATGTGACTGGGACATCATGCTACATGTCTGGGTCATGATACCCCAATGCAAGATATCACTCAAAACTGTCCCACTGCAGACATCGTAGCGATAGGACTGAAACTGACACGCAAACCATATTCGGTGAAATAGTTCTGACCATATACCAAACACCGATATGTATTCAGATAATTGTCCAGAAATACCTTTATCAATCACAAAAACGAATTCACCCACTGCGTTTGCGTCCCTTCTAATATTTCGCATATAAATTCTGGCCTTGGACTGTCTTAGGTTCATTTGGTTGATTTTGTTCTTGGACTGTCTGTTGTTCGTTTGGTTGGTTTTTGTCTTGGACTATCTGTGGTTCGATTGGTTGGTTTTGGTCTTGGACTGTCTGTATGTCGTTTGCTTGGTTTTGGTCTTGGACAGTGTGTGTCGTTTGCTTGGTTTTGGCGTGTCAAACCTTTACTTTGATTAACAGATTTGCTCATCTGTTTGTGTTTTTCTTTCTGATTTCTGTTTTTTTGTTTATCAAAATGCACAATGCTTGCATTACATTACCCAAGACACTAACGTTTGTCTATTTGTAACATCAAATTTGAAAACCACGTGATTCTTCGGTGGAAAAGAAAAGCAAATGGCATAAAACTGCAAATAATACACTATTTTAATATAAAGGCAACCAAATACTTTTGTACTTATTTTCCTTTACGAAATTTGTCACGCATGAAGCAATGCGTGAGTCGGATATGTATCGCTTTCTAACAAAATATTCCGTTACACCGCAACTTGATCTCCATGCTATTCGAATCCTAGTTGATAATCTTCTCAGAATAATGAAGCTCTTTGTATTGGGTTAAACAATAGGATATAATGGGCCTGCCCAATAACAACGAATATATTGTTTCTCCTTCAGCATTAAAGGTTTTGTTTCTGATCGAATAAATATGAAAGGTGTAGCTCGATGATAAATATGCACTAAGACATGAATGGTGTAAATTTACTATAAAATATAAATGATGTAATTCGGTTCATGAAAACAACATAAATTTATTTCCCAAATGTTGTGAAGGAACAACAATGTAAAAGTCTGGTGTTTGTAAGATTTATGAATAATGGTGTGTGTGTGTGTGTGTGTGTGTGTGTGTTATCATGCAGGATATGTGATTTATTCATTCTGCCAATTACAGCGTGTCAATTGACGAGAAACTCTTTCAGTTTAAATTAGTAACCACAAATATTTTTAACTGAAATTTAATATAGCACTAGAGTTAAAAATTGAAATCACGTTTGTGATATATATAGTCGTGTCACACAGCTTTTTTATATTCACAAACATAATTCATTCCAATGTTATTATATTTTTGTGTAGAAAGAAATGAATACTTTATACAATTGCTGATATAGCGATAGTGGGTGGGTGGGATTGTTGTAAAAATTAACATAAATCGTATCTTTAAAACACTGCACCCTGCATTCCTCTATTGACTCTAACAGGGATGGTAAAGTAAAGTATTTTAAACCTATTCGTTATCATTTCTGATCCATCTACAAACTGAATTGACCCATACATACTGTCACATTATCAGGACTAATCAGTAGAACATACAACATGTACCTGATATGCCGACACACTATGCAAGGACACATCAGGATCTATGGTGTTTGTAATAGGCAAATAATACATATTATGCACAAATAATACACATTATGCACAAATAATACATATTATGCACATCATTTTCATCAACTTTCGCCTCTGTAAAATACGACTTAGGTAAAATTTCAAACTGCCTATAGCACGTAAAGGTCTAAGCATTCTTTTTTGTACTACTAAAGCCCTATGTTATCTGAATTCCTTACTCAAACTATCAAAGGTTATTACGAATAATTTATCATCACATTATTCAATAAGGAAAATATTTAGAGAAAGAGATAACTCTAATTATGTTCAAGGACTATCCTTCAGACTCAATCAGAAAATAAACTACGTTTTGCTTGAATATAACGTTACTCGAGAGAAAACCAGAAGTTTAACAAGCAAAATTTGATATGAAAGATAATTAAAAATGGGGTTTAATTCGAGGGGAAAAAATTTTTTTTTTACTGAAATTAAATTTAAGCAATTTTACGGAAGCACGGAAAGAACGTCTGTTAAAAACTTTTATATGGTGGTTACGAGATGTGTAGACGTGGGTACAAGATAGCATGCCTTTTTTGTCGATGTCTCAAATTTAGCCGATTATATACGGTAAATATTATTTTCGAAGGAGAGTTTTGCAAGAATCACTTTGTTACCAATCCAAATTGTGCGTCCGTACAATTTGGATTGGTAACAAAGTGATTCTTGCAAAACTCTCCTTGGAAAATAATATTTACTGTATATAATCGGCTACATTTGGGTCTTGCTGAAAAAGCAAAACAACACAGTCCCTGTTCTGCCGTAGCATAATGCAGATCAAGGTCTGTGTTGTTTATTACTAATTATTACTCATTACTGATTTGTCCTTAAAATATCGCATTATGCGAGGACATGTCTGGGTCTATGCGGCTTGGAGTTAGATACATTTATGCGAGTGTATTTGGTACAACTTAATAAAACATCATTAGTGTATTACTATCCAAAAAGGATGTTACCAATTAGTTTTGACTGATGAGAATTGTTTGCGAAAATAACGCTAAAATTCTAAATAACTACGCTAAAAAGCACACGCACTTGTTAAATATGAAATTCCTTTCAACTTATTATGATCCTTCGTAATTTTCAATTTGAAATATCACATTATTTTGAAGTCTTTTTCTTTACAGGCATTGCGTGTTTAATATTAACTGGCGAATTTAAATGCAACCAGCATTGTCATTAAAGAAACATGCAGTAGACGCATAGCATAAAGGAACTGCGTTTGTGATTATTTTCACAGGACGCACTGAAAAAAATTTATTTACACAAGCAATCCTTTTGTTGTTGTTGAAAGACAGTTCGCACACAGATTAAGCAGCGCATATTTCTGATAAAATTGTTTTTACATGCGTGTGCATAAATGGGTTGGATTGACCGTCGTGTGACTGAGGGAGTAAAATGTATGGACACCGACATTGTACGTACAATAATCGTGAGAATGTTACTAAAAAGTGACTTCATCATTAATCCAACATACTCGTCTCTAAATTTCGTTTCTAAAATATAACAGGTATGGAAGGTTTTCAATTATAAAATGTTAATGAATTCATTATCTTTTTTATCGTTTATTTTTTTATTTTCTTTTGACCAGTATAACTATTATCAATTGTTACCTTCATGTAAAATTGAAAAAAAAGTAGGTAAGGTCATCATCCATCATCAGTCTCTTGACCTAGTGTGGTCGATGAGGCACTGTGCTGCTGAACATCTGACCAGCTCCATCCACTTGTCTCGATCATGTGCCAATGCCTGTGTCTCCGAAAATCCTTTTCTGGTCCATTCTGTGATGTTGTCAGTCCACTTTCGTCTCTGTCTACCTCTCCTTCTGCCACCTTGGACACTGCTCTGCAGTACTGTTGTGGATAGACGGTTGGCTCTAGTGACATGACCATACCATTTCAGCTTTCTCTTTTTGACAGTGGTGAGGAGGTTTTCATAATGGCCTACTTTGTGCCTGATGGTGTTACACACTTCTTCATTTGTGGTGTGGTTCATGTAAGAGATGCCAAGGATAGTTCTGTAGCATCTCATTTCAAGTGTCTGGATTCCTCGTTGTAATTCTACTGTCAGTGTCCAGGTCTCACATGAATACAGAAAGATTGAGATGACTAGTGCTCTCATTACTCTGATTTTAGTTTTCAGACAGATATTCTTGTCTCTCCAGATGGGTCTTAGCTTTGACATAGCTGCTGTTGCTTGTGACAAAAGCTCTGCTCTTAATCCCTCTTCGGTGATTATGGAACCAAGATATTTGAATTGACCCACTGTTTCCAGTTCCTGTCCTCTGACTTTAATCTTGATTCAGCTTTGTTTGCCACTATTTGTCAATTCTGTAAGATTTTTCTTCCATATTTTTCACTAATATGGCAAGCTCGTCTTCATTGCCTGCCAGCCCATCGAGGTCGTCTGCAAATAGTAGGTTGGTGATGTTACGCTCTCCAATGCTGAATGTGCCACACTGGTTTTCTAGGGTTTCGCTCATGATGCACTCTAAGTAGATGTTGAAAAGCGTGGGTGACATGATACAGCCTTCCCGTACTCCAACCGTTGTCTTGAAATAGTCCCCCACATTACCTTGTGCAATTACTGCACTGGTAGCCTTGGCGTACAGCTGCTTGATGGTATTGGTCAACTTTTGACCCACGTTGTACTTCTTCATTGTGCCTCATGCCACACTCTGTCAAAACATGTAACCATCAATTAGAATTTTAACTGACTTTGGGTTTTAGAATAATAGTAGTACAAATAATAGTAATAATAAAAGTAATAATAACAGTAATAATAATCATAATAAAAGTTATTTCAAATTAATAACGTTTCATTTAGCATACGATGTGGTATATCTTCTTCCTAGTACACAAATAATGGTTTTGATAGGTGGCAAACATGATCCAAAAATGATTAGTATATTCCAAAGTAAATCGTAACTTTTTGAATGAAAATCAATATAGACACGTAATGTAGATTGCGACTTAACAAACATACATAATTATTCATTAACTGTTATGATAAGTTGTGTTTCTTTAAATCAGTACTATATATTATTTTAATTTCTTTTAATTTATTGCTTTCTGTTAAATGTTATTTTGACAAATGTTATTATTACTGAGAGTGAATTTAAATTTGTAAAAGAGAAAAAAAGACACTTATGCCGTTAGCAGAATCTTATTTTAAGTGTGTATCAAATGATGTTGCCGTCCATAACACCTGTATATTGGTTTTTTGATAATTATTTTTTTTTGGGGTGGGGGTGGTGGGGATGGCTTTTCTTGTCTGTTTTTGTTTTTGTTGTTGCCTGTTATAGTAGAGGTGGAGTAGCGAAGACAGACTCAATTTTGGATTCATTGCGGTCACAATTTACAAGTATAATGTCAACAAAGTATGCGTTTTCTAGTAACACCTATATTTAGTGGGCACAATTTAGAAGTATAATGTCAAATAAAATTTGCCTTTGTCTGGTTACGCTTATATACAGTGGTCACAATTTACAAGTATAATGTCAAATAACGCATACTTTTCCTAGTTACATTTCGATATTAATTTATATATTGCTTTATTGTTGTAAATTGTGATGTCTGTATTTTTGTAAATAGTGCACCTACGTTAATGTGACATGGATATATAAATTGCATATCTAATATCTTAGTTCTAAGCACCAAGAAGAACGATTTGTTTACAATGGCATTTTTAAAAAGGTTGATTAGTGTTTAGTGACCATGGTTCGCAGTAATCCTGGATTAGATGTTTTCAGTCCGTGCTTAACTGGATAATCTCATGATCGATGGATTCAAATCAATCAGTTGTCGAGTCCCTAAGAGCATGCGTAAACAGTCAAAAATGATTTATTAATTTAGTTTGTTTTTGCTAATAAAGGTTCGTGAACTAAACAGTTATTCTTAGTAACACACATCACGTGTGTTTCAATGTTGGGATATATAACAAGTGTATGTATTTTATTCACACATTAGCCTTTCTTATCAATCATAAACGATAGAACTTCATCAAACATTATATGCGTATAGACCAACACGACATGAAAATAACGGACTGCCAATACGTTAACTGTATCGTTAAAAGAACAAATTTAAAACTACCATAATTAGTTAAATAACCCACGAAACCATTCCCCTCTAAAGGAAACTTTCAGTCTATTGGATATGTAACCTATATACACGGTTAAGCAGATTAGATTAACACGGTTAAGCAGATTAGATTAACACGGTGAAGCAGATTAGATTATAAAGTGTGTTGTCTACTAATTACTTTTAAGAAAATGCATAGACCCAAAATGTTGGCGTATTATGCGTCAGCAGATCTTGGTATTAGCAGTTTCCAGTAGGATCCGACAGATAAGCGAGATTATACACAACTTATGGTGTCAGCATTTGACACAATAGACCATGATATATTACTTCACCGTCTCCAGCATGTATTTGGCATTCACAATGCAGCCTTTACAGTAGCTCAAGTCCTATTTAGTCAACAGGACACAAATTGTATCTGCAAATAGGATACACTTAATCCCAGTTGATATATGGTGTGGTGTTCCATTGGGTCTGTTCGTGGACCTGTTTTCTTCATTATATACACTCAGTCGCTCTCAAGTGTCATAGAACGTCACCCAGTGTCTCATCAATTGTATGCTGATGACACCCAAATATCCAAGTCTGGCCACTCGACTGAAGTTGATACTATCATCCAAGGAGTAGAGAGGTGCATTTCTGATGTGAAATCATGGATGACATGTAACAAGCTGAAGATGAATGATAATTAAACTGAGGCCATTCTGATCAAACACAAAGACTTTTGCATTTGCATCCTTTACCTCGCTCAATAAATATCAGCAACATCAACATTAAATTCACGCAGTCAGTACGAAACCAAGGTGTTACTCTGGACAGTACTCTCAGATTGCACCAACATGTCATGAACATATGCAAGGCGGCATATCTTGAGCTGTGATGCATCAGTTCTATTCACAAATATCTGTCAGTTTATCCACACACTTGTGTGTTCATTAATACTTTCAAGACTGGACTATTGTAACTCAATTATGTCTGGTTCGTCTCAATATCTACTCCAGAAACTTCAAAAAGTTCAAAACACAGCTACTTGGATCATCTTTAGAGGACCACGATCAAAGCGCACACCTTCTCGCTGCTCTGTACTCTACACTGGTTATCCATTCAATCCAGAATCAAACACAAAATTTGTTTTGTGTGCTACGTTTCACTGACGGACTCCAGTCCAACATACCTATCCGGCCTCACCCGTGTCTACACACCAGCAAGATAGTTACGCTCCTCTTCTGACAATCGTATACTCATTACTCCCACTACGAAAACGAAGTCAGATGGACAACGTTCTTTGGCATACCAGGGCCAAGCAGCGTGTAATGAATTGCCCCTTTCAAGCGTGCTCTTTAAAACTCACCTTTTTCAACTGCAAGAACAAAATTAAACACCGAGAAATGTTTCCTACCTTAAATATTTTCAGCATGTTTTGTTTTCCAATTTCATGGTGTTTGGTTTTTTGCGTTATTTTTGCTTTTGGTATTCATATCATTATGTATATTGTAAAGCGCTTAGAGCTTCTAAAGATTAGATGCCACACAAAGTCCTCATTAGTAGTAGTAGTAGTTGTAGTAGTAGTATTTGTTATTGTTATTATTCATAATTTTTGCAATTTATGTGTTTAATATTATTAGTAGTAGTAGTAGCAGTATAAGTAGTAGTAGTAGTAGTAGTAGTAGTAGTAGTAGTAGTAGTAGTAGTAGTAGTAGTAGTATTGTCATGTTATTCATACGTAACATTACTATTAATTAAGTCTGATACATATCGATTATCTACATCAGCATTTGATTATTTGGAAAGAAAACAGCTATAAACATTTCTCTAAAAAAACGTTTGCGTTCCCATGTATTTGTACAAGATATCCTTTTCTTAGCTGTCTTTATTTAACCTTTCTCTCATATATACATCGTTCCTTTTATACCAGTTATGATTTCTGATACATCTATTTTACGTCACTTTTGACTTATTGTTAATATGTTAGATTGACTTCTAATAATGTTAGCTTTCACAATATTGAATCATAGCAGAAATAGTTACTAAGGTAACAAAACGACACGTCATGAAGGAAAAGGTATAAGCAAACAAGCCTTCTTTGATATATCAGTATTCTATGATATATTTATCGTTCTTTTTCAGAGTTACAGTATTATTGCACTGATTGCATTAATGCCAGTTCTACTTTCCATCATAATTTGTAGTTTTCTAATATTTGTCATGTTGGAAAAAGTCAATAAATCTCAAAAGAAAAACAAATGTTGGTCGATAAGCGATAAGGTAAAAGTGTTTCAGATGATTATGTAATCATTTCTTTTGGCTTGTTGGTAAAATAAAAATTATACAGTGCGTTACCTGGTGGGGTCCATTATTTATTTATATTATATCAACCGTGACATATTTCTTTAAATATTAGTCTAAATTCAACTTCCTGATTTTGCACCTCTTTATAACCAATTGGCACGTGTTATCATGTTCTTTTGTGGAAACATAATTATCTACGTTACATAGATTTTTAGGATTCTGGTTAGAATTTCAGCAACTAACAGCAATAATTCACAAAAAATGACACATTAAATTAGCATTTTCATTTTTATTATCAACCATCTGCACAAAATAGTCTTTTCTGGTGCAATACATTATCTGTCATATTTCATAATTGTTTCTTCAATTACTGTCCAACAGCGTTATGTTAATTTCTTTCCACTATAGGCACATCAGCTTCTTCTATGTTTGTCCATATGTCTGTATGCCTGTCCTGTCCTTTTATACATCCTAATTGAGTGACATTCTTCATATGTGAAAATACTTATTTCGACGTGCGCATTATTGGAAGCTATTCCTTTCGGGGAATTTAAGAATACTTTTCCCGTATCTTACACAGACATTATTTGCTGCATATTGGATCTTATGAAATGTTGACCGTAGCTAGCATAGATAAAAGAGAATATGGCATATTTCTTTTATATAATTTACTGTGTAAACAGCAGATTATTCACAGTGGGCAATGTTTTCCTGTATTTCGACCATTATAGTTTTGGTGTGGGCCAAAGACACATTAAGTTTAGTTTGGCTGGGCTAAGCTCAATTTTTTGTAGGTGTTATGGCTATTGGAATTAGCTGGGTTTTAATTGCTGGTTCACTGTGTAACTGCTAAATGCTGTCTGGTATACTGTATAAATTGCCCAATTGAGGGCAATGAATTATGGGTTACTATGTAAATCGCCAAAACGAGGTCAATATGTAATAAATTTGGAGTATGCACATTTGATAGCGCCCCGTTTTTAAGCAATTCTTAGATCTTTTTGTGTGATTATTGGAATTCGGCGCCATGGAAATATTCCTAGCCCGAAATAATTAGCCAATTAGTAGGAGCAAATGTCACGGAGCCGAGTGTTAGTGAGTTTGAACCATTCTAGGTTTCGCTAGTAGTGAATTTAGGTTTAAACCGAATGACTGTCCCTTTAACATAGTCCATATTAAAATCTAGTGGTGTATAATAGTGTTGTGGTTGAGATGGAAGTATTTACGGTAGGAAACCAGTAAATTACACAATGTAATCAATAAGTTGGGACTTGGTAGATTCTGTTTAATGGAAAATAGGCGTAGTTATATAAGCGTGATACGCCGGTAAATGTTTGTATTAACTGGCCTAGGGTGGCACAGTTAGATAGTTCCCATTGAGAAAGGGGATACTACTGTATTTTCATTGGCATAACCGGCTGGCGGTACGGGAATCTGAATATAATGAAGAAAAACATGAGAAGATGCGGTTAATGGACTGTTGGCAAGTTGTTTGATCTGTGGTTTCCAATTGATAAGAGCATAATTTAGTATATAAAAGCAGACACGTTTGACTTTTCCAATTTACAACTCAAATTGTATGGAAGTCTTTGAAAATTTGTGAAAACATATGACTTCCAGCGGGATTCGGGCTAAGGGTTTGACACCGCTCGGTCAAGTGAATACCCCTGTGAGTGTAATAAATGCTTCCTGGTTCACTGTTTAACTACAAAATTGAGGGCAATGTTTTCTGGTTTAATGTGTACATTGTCCTTTGAAGGCAATTATTTGCTATGTTTATTACTTTTTTTATTAATTATTTCAGTCAAGGTACACAAAATATTTCTGTTCGGTTAATTTAAACACGCTTTTTATGGTTTTGTGACTATTGGCGTTGGATGGATTTTAGATGCTGGTTTACTGTATAAACTGCAAATTACTTTCAGTATTATTTTTTCTATCAATATTTTCAGATATGTTAGGCCTTTATTTTACTATTAGTAAGCACTAAACACGCACATCCCCATTTCCAGCTTGATTGTGCTAAGTTTGCTTTTAAAGGTGTTTTGTCTATTTGTGTTGGGTAGATTTCAGCTGCTGATTTCATGTGTAAACTGCAAAGTAGTTCTGATGTTTTCTCATCAACTCTACCTTTCGATTAATGGTATGCATAGCTAGAGATAAATACCATTTTCGGTTCGGTTAAGCTCAGCGGCTTTTTAAGGTGTTTTGCTTACTGGTGTTAGGTAGATTTTGCACGTTGAAATACAGTGTAATACAGTGTAAACTGCAGATTAACGACAACAGTTTGCCTATAGAACCGCTTTAGACTTCGCTGTTTCTCCATTTTTTATTGGTGTTTACGGAAGCAGCAAAACTTCATTTATTGTTAGTTTAGTTGCGCTCTCCTGGATTTTAAAGGTGTTGGGCCTACTGGTATTGGTTGAATTTTTAATGCTTGGTTACTGTGTAAACAGCCAAATTTAGGTCACAATTTTAATGTCTACTGTGTAAAATGCAAGTTGAGGGCGATGTATTCGTATAGTTTAGTCCCTTTTTTGTTGGTGTGTATCAGAAACGCTCATTAATTTTTTTTGGGGGGACTGATTTTTATGATGTATCTCGTATTGGCTTTATTACATTTCTTATGTTGGCTTGCTTTTATAAACGGCCGATTATTCTCTCAATTTCAATTTCAATTAATGGGTTTCTTTACATTTTCGATTGCTTTATTCTTGGCATGCATCAAAACATGTACAATGCTAATGGTGGAGCTAAACTTTCTTGCTCACGCAAATAATTGACCTCGTCTGAGAATCAAATCTGGAACTCCAGTATAACAAAAACGCACAATTGCCACTGAGTTACTCCTTTTTTTGTATCATTATGTCACAATATTGTAAATTTGAGATGGATGTGTTTTTTTATTCAGTAACATTGTTCTGTAATAATTTCCAGACTGGATCATGCCTGTTGTTTAACATTTTATTGGCATTTCTTTGCCTGTCTATCTCTCTAACAAGTATTTGAACTCTTTCTAAAACAATTCAATTATTCATCTGATATTGTTTAAGCATCCCCCAGCCGTGGTCCTGACGCCACACCTTTTTATGTAAAATTCTGATAAAGTCAGATCGTGGCCACGATTCCAAACCGTACGCTGCGGACTACACTTTGCTATGTATTTCTTTTGCATATACCCAGATACCAAGAATACTTACACATTTTGGATGAGATCAAGGTTTTTTTTTTGCAAGTAAAGGGGCATTTCACTTATTTTTAATTTTCAATATTTGAATAATTATGCCCTTGTTATCTCCTTAGTTTTAGGGCTTTTTAAACATTGTTTTGATGAAGGGTAAGTCTCTGTTCTTTGATTTTCCTTCGCCTTACGGAAAATACCGAGCGCGAAATCAGCGATGAGCGTTTTGTCTCCAACGATAAAATATACATTTTCTGTAGTCATTATTTTCATTATTGATGAGGTATATGACATAATACCTATACAAATCGCTTCGTGAAGGTTAAATTAATAATATAAACGAAAGTCGTGTGAGTGCACTAATAAACCTTTAACGATCACCAATCTGCACAAAGTGACACCTTAAAGCTAATCAAAGTCCAGGACACCATAATATGCTTCAAACGGAAAAATACCGTTAAGATATAATTTATTGGCATTTTACTTAAGAATCAATATTTGAAGAACTTTTTATCTCCAAGGGAAAAAACCGCAACAGAAACAATGCATTAAATTAATATGAAGCGTCCTATAAAACACCAAGGTCAATTCATTTATGATACGAAAGGTTGGTGACATCCATCTTTGATAAACACCCACACATCCGATGACAGCATGATGTAAAAATTTAGTTTATCGAGACGTTTTCACAAGTGGTCTGTAAACAATCACAACCCGTCATCAAATATATTAGCTAGATCAATAAAACATTCATTTTATCTTGATCAAATTTGCAGTCTCATAAAATAGACCTGGACAATTGAAAATCTCTCAGACATGGTCGTGTGCTGTATATATATATATATATATATATATATATATATATATATATATATATATATATATATATATATATATATATCTGCCTTTGATAAAGTACCAGAGAGAGAGAAAGAGAGAGAGAGAGAGAGAGAGAGAGAGAGAGAGAGAGAGAGAGAGAGAGAGATGCATGTTGAGCGTTGTACCAAGTCAAAGGATAAACTCTTAAGTGCACAACATTATTATATTTTAATAATTAGATACAAAAATGTATCAGTATGAAAAATTTATATAGATACGTTGGTGATAAAACCATCATTGCCGCAGAGGTGATATCACTTTTGGAACTAAATTATTTTCTCTTGAAAATCTTTGGCTTGTAAGAAAATAAGGTTTTTACAAAAAAAGTTAATAATGTTTTAAGGATTTTACATGTTTTTTTCTTTATTTGTTTTGTTTATGCAGTTTTACAGAATATAAACCTTTTGTACACTTATTATTTTGTCTTGTACTTCACGTTTACTTTTATTTGGAAGGGTTTATTTTCCGGGAACATTTTGAAATTAATTTTTCGAACATCTACCTTAACTTTGTGATACTCAATCGCTATTGAGCTGAGTTACTTTAAAAGGGCAAGCAAGCAAATCATTTATGAAATATATATGGCCTCATTTTTGTCCATAAAACTTGTTTTTCGAATTTAGACCTATTATTTCTCTCTCTCTCTCTCTCTCTCTCTCTCTCTCTCTCTCTCTCTCTCTCTCTCTCTCTCTCTCTCTCTCTCTCTCTCTCTCTCTCCGGAGGAGCCCCGACTGGCCAAGTGGTCTAAAGCGCTCACCGATACAGATCACTGCCCCCTTACCTCTGTCTGCGTGGGTTCGAGTCTCGTATTCGGCCAATGTGGGTTTGTGAGAATGATTGCCAGTAGCTTCTCGTGGGTCGGTTGTTCTTTCCCGTATTCTTCCTTCGCCATTCATACTGGCCGCTATGTATAGCATATCTTGTGCTGAAAAATCTAGTTAAACCCTATAACAACATCATCAACAACAACAAAAACATCTTTATCACGATGAACAGATCTCAAAAATATGTTAAGGGTGAATTAGAGTTTTATACAGTCAATAAAGAATTGCCATGACAAGGAAACTCTAGAAAAATAGTTAAGTAGGTTGCAATGATTAACTTTATAGTTTTCCACATACATCTTTCAAACTGTCAGTCTAAATTTGCATGACTGTTTAATGTTGATATGCAATGTCACCGTTACAGTAATGTATGCTGATACACTCTTTCAATAAACAATACAAGATTTTAAGGCGAAAACAACGTCTGATTCAATATAAATTTGTTGCAAATGGACACTGAAGAAAATTAGTGACATTCGAAATTTGGATGCATCGTCTCTTTCCAAATCAGACTGTGCATGTATTCATACCGAAATATGCAAAATAGAAAACCAAACTCCTTATAGGAAAACTAGCATTCAAATATGTAGTGTAAATATGTTATATTCTGGTGTCTTCAGATACGATCGCCCTGTAATGTTTCTACGGTACCACCGCCCCAGCAACGTTGACAGTTTCAATCAACGCAATTGCTATTGAAACTTAAAATATATTTCTTTATTTTGGATAAAACATTATTCCCTAATTTAACAAGATACACAATTAGACTCATGTATATGTACAAGATATACTTTTCTTAAAGTCACAGTCCTAAAATTATTGTAAAATGTCGAACGGACCCGCTTTTAACCGATTTAATTAAAACAAAAATATGTAAATAATTTGTGTTCGCCCAGGAAAAAAATAACTAAATCAAAAATTGAATGACATGTTTTTGTTATTGTTGTAGGGTTTAACGCCGCCATTTTTCAGCATACGATAGGCTAAACATTGCGGCCAGTATTAATGGTGGAGAAGAATCCGTGAAACTCCTGAAAAAAAGAAAAAAAAAACACCGACCCACGAGAAGCTACTGGTAAGCTTTCTTACATACCTACATTGGCTGAATCTGAGACTCGAACCCACTCAGACAGAGGTAAGATGGCAATTATCTGTAACGTAGAGTGATAAAGACCACTAGGCCAGTTAGGGCCCCTCGTGGCATTTTGAAAAACCTTATATTTGCAAATGTGAAAATGTAACGATATATTTTTCACATGTGAAAATACAGGAATGAAACAAATATGCAAACATTAATTCGCCAGTACGGCTATAATTCATACTTAACGATTTAATAATATGTTATACTCTTTGGGCACCGACATAAATAGATGAAATTTGCTTAAATAACATTGTCTTTCTTTAGTTTGTCTTGTTTTTTGTAGCAGTGTCTTTCCTTAGCTGTTTGTCTTGTTTTAGTAAATATGTCTTTCCAAAATTTGTCTTCTTTTAGTGGAAAAGCCTTTCCATTGTTTGTGTTATTTGTTACGTGCTATCTATGTATGAACCAAACAAGTGAGCTTGCTGTATGAAGGTGAACTTACTGTATCAATGTGGGCTTTCTGTATGAAGTTGGGCTTACTGTATGAAGGTGGGCTTACTGTATCAAGGTGGGCTTTCAATATGAAGGTGGGCTTACTGTATGAAGATGGGATTACTATATGAAGGTGGGTTTACTGAATCAGGGTGGGCTTTCTGTATGAAGATGGTCTTACTGTATCAAGGTGGGCTTTCTGTATGAAGCTGGGCTTACTATATGAAGGAGGGCTTACTATATGAAGGTTGTCATGCTGTATGAAGTTGGGCTTACTGTATGAAGGTGGGCTTACTGTATCAAGGTGGGCTTACTGTATCAAGGTGGGCTTTCAATATGAAGGTGGGCTTACTGTATGAAGATGGGATTACTATATGAAGGTGGGTTTACTGTATCAAGGTTGGCTTTCTGTATGAAGATGGGCTTACTGTATCAAGGTGGGCTTTCTGTATGAAGGTGGGCTTAGTATATGAAGGTGGACTTGCTGTATGAAGATGGTCTTACTGTATCAAGGTGGGCTTTCAGTATGAATGTGGGCTTACTGTATGAAGATGGGCTTACTGTATGAAGATGGAATTACTATATGAAGGTGGGATTACTGTATCTGAGTGATCTTGCAGTTTAGTCCAACTTTTAAGAAAAGCGCACAGCACACCTTAAAATGGAGCTTTGCATGTTAGTGATAAACTATTAAATTTAAAGGAACGTATATCTATCCAACTATAACAACAATAACAACAATTACAACAATTACAACAATTACAACATATACAACAATTACAACAATTACAACAATTACAACATATACATACAAAAGAGAAAGAAGACAAAAAAATTAGATTAATCTATCCAGCTTTTCCTCATACGAAAACATGACCTTGCTGATACTCATTTATAACATTACGAAGGATGAAAATGTAGTATAAATAGTTATATCATGGTAGAAGTAGTTAAAGATAAAATTAAACCCCTAAAAAGCACATCACCCTTAAGATTATTTAGACGATTTTTCGATTTGTGAAACTTACTAAATCAGTACAAATTATCCATTTAAAGTGATGTTAGTTCTGTCGGAAGACGATTGATAATCATACATATGTGTGCGACACGATTTTAGCGATAACCTCAACACTTGACATCCATTTTAAGTTGATAACTATTGCAACCACCTGAATTGATCTCGCGAACTACAAGTGTTCTGCTTTGCACATTTGAGAACCTCATATGTGTACCATTGTATCGCGCTTAAGGATGGGTTTCTTATTGATGTCTGTAAAGTAGGTTGTTTTTTTTTTACTGTGATATAATATTATCAGGTTACTACAGACGCGAATGCTCTTTATAAATAAACTGTCGTCTATATAGAAAACCTTTACCATTCAAGATTTATTTTCGATCTCACCTGAAAGTAAGGTGGAAATATATAGTCACCGTTACAATAAGAACAATGAAAACTTAGACTTGTCAAACCACTAATCACATTTCTAACATTATTTGTACTCTATCTTAGAATATATATATATATATATATATATATATATATATATATATATATATATATATATATATATATATATATATATATATATATATATATATATACACTTCTCGTTATAGGTACACGTGGGTAGTTTCAGAACGGATACTAATACGCACAGACCAATGCCCCACATCTATAATTTTTATTATAGATACACGTGTATTTTCAGAACAGATACAATTAAAACAGATTGATTCACAACTTCTATAATTCTTGGTACAGATGCACATGGGTATCATCAGAACGAAAACTAGTAAACACAGACTGATCCATCACAGCAATACTTTTTGTAATAGGAATACAATGGTATTTTCAGAACGGATACTAGTAAACACATACAGATACTAGTAAACACATACGGATACTAGTAAACACATACGGATACTAGTAAACACATACGGATACTACGGATCCAAGTTCCGTTTCAGTTACTGAAATGAGATAGTTGATATTTGGTTAACAGGACATTGAAATGTTCGGCATGCATCAGGCTATGGTAAATTATAGAATCTTTCCACCTCAATATGCAACACTTACATCCCAATATACATATATTACTAAGTAGACCATTGTTATGTATTTCCCTATTTCAATTCATATAGACCAAGTAGGCAGATGGCATGCAATTTGCTGTTGCATTCCAAATCGACTCGGTAGAGCCATGGTATGTAAGGTTTATTACATTCCATTTTGGCTCAGCAGAAGGATGGTACGTACAGTGCTATTACATCCCATATAGAGTCAGTAGGCCGGTGGTATGCAAAAGGTTATTATATCCCATATAGAGTCAGGAGGCCAGTGGTACGCAATAGGTTATTACATCCCATATAGAGTCAGGAGGCCGGTGGTATGTAATAGGTTATTACATTCCATATAGAATCAGGAGGCCGGTGGTATGTAATAGGTTATTACATCCCATATAGAGTCAGGAAGCCGGTGGTATGCAATATGTTATTACATCATATATAGAATCAGGAGGCCGGTGGTATGTAATAGGTTATTAGAGCCCATATAGAGTCAGGAGGCCGGTGGTATGTAATAGGTTATTACATCCCATATAGAGTCAGTAAGCCGATGGTTTTAAGGTGTTGTTACATCCCATGTTAATTCAATATTCATGTGGTATGTAAGGTGTTATTATATCCCATATAAACTCAGTGGACCTGTGGTATGTAAGGTGCTATTACATTGAAAAGAGGCTCAGTAGGCCTCTGGTAAATAAAGTGTTATTACATTCCACAGAGGTTTAGTGGTCCTGTAGTATGTAAGATGATATTACATCCCATGTAGAATCAGTATTCAGTTTGAGTAATATGCCTTCCCCATGGACACACCACTCCATTTCGACCTCATAAACAGACTGTTGGCATTGACTATCTGTCTCTAATTAAAAACCTTTTTCAAATTATTTGCCTTTGCCTCTCTGCCTCAAGTTACATACCTCTGTAGCAACTTTTCTTCACACGCCATCCTATTTTAAAATCACCCAAGAAATGCGATAACATTTGTTATTAATCATCTAACATAATAATAAAGTAATTAGCCAATTAAATCTGATTCATTGGTGAAAATGAGATAAATTATTGAGAAAATAGAGACGAATTCCCCATTTTCAGCTCAATGAGGCTGATCAAGGAAAAGCCATTTGGCATCGAACATTTATGTGAAATATTCATTGACAAATACCAAACGGGACTCAGTGATCGAATATTTATCTTAAATATTTATTTACAAATACCAAACGGGACACAGTGATCGAACATTTATCTGAAATATTTATTGACAAATATCACAGAAAGACAAACAACAGACAAGCGAACAAAACATCCCCCCCCAAGAAAAACAAAAGAAAGAAGAAAATAACAAAGAAACAATGTGTTGTCTGTCTTCAGCATAAAGACTGTAAATGCCTCTAATTAACTCATTGGTGGCTTTTCCACCAAGTTATTAGCACATGTATTACATATACACATTTCTAAGTGTTTCTTTGTAAATGTATAACGTTCTAACGCTGCAGGTACGAAACACGGCAATGCGACATTTGTTCTAATCATTGCATTTCAAGAATTGACTCAAAATTGGTTGTTCATGTTTGTATTACGATTAGGTTATCAAGAAGAATATACATACATGACTAGCCTATTAAAAAGGAAACTAACTGCATGAACAATGCATAATGTAGACATGCAAAAGACATCGATTACTTTTGAAACAATTCCCCATGATGAAGTCACATGTCAAATATTTAACATTCCCAGTGAACTGTACAATGTACTTCAACCCGATGCATACCAATAAGAATCATGAATTATGCCCACATTTTGTGAAAAAAGTGAAACAAAGGTAAATGAAAACAACGTAAATGAACCGAATTTACTCTGTGCAGCAGTGCAAGAACTATGCAAATTATTTACTTGCATTCAATGAAGACGAATGTAGCTAGAACATTACATGCCTTAATTTATACCTGAACATGCATTTTCACGTCTATAGTCGATAGCACTACAATAGCTGTAAATCTAATAGTGTGAAATTGAAGGAAACACGAGAGAGAGAGAGAGAGAGAGAGAGAGAGAGAGAGAGAGAGATGAATCAGTTGCAAAAAAAAATCAAAAAGAAATTCACCAATGACATTAGGTTAGAGGTAAATATATGTTTGTGTTTAAATTGTTCATTGAAACAAGTTTCATGTGCTTGTCATTTATTTTAAAAAAAAAAAAAACAACGGAGAAATACGCCCCCTCTCCATTTCAGTGTTACCCGCCACAGTCTAACTGTAATGATAGTATTTTTATTTGCACAGTGAATTTCTTGTGTTACGTGCTTAGGCTCGAATAAGCAGCAACACAGAAAGAGTGAAAACTAACAAGCTTGTATAACTTGAACAATGAATTTATTAAGTACAATTATTTTCATAAAATAAATAAACTTACGGTTTTAGAGAATCAAATCCAACATTAATCCAATATAGAATTCACAAAAATAATCCACTAATGGAATTGCAAGAGTCCTGATAAGTAAATGTTCTAATAGTTTCAGGTTCGAATCTTGACGATGTAATCCAAAATGGCTGACAATGTCACGTGATACAGTTCTTGTTTTATTATCATCCAAATGAATTATGAGCACATGCTTTCTCCTCAATGGATTCATGTGATTCTGGAAGGTCACAGAAAGAAGCTACCTTCAGCAAGTCATGTACTAAAAGAATGATCTAGAAGAAAAACCATCCCCAATAACTAAAAATATAAAGATGTCCTTGAAATTAACCAATCGTTTTAAAGGCCTGTTTATCAATCTGAAGCAAGGTCAGATAATGAGGTAAACAAGCCAAGGTCAACCTGTGTTTACAGCTAGAGTCTAGGTCAGCCTGAATTTTCTAGAAAAAATCTCCCAATTAGTGAATATTAAAGTCAAAATGACAAATTTGGATTTAACAATTAAAAAATAAATAAATTAAATCCAATAGTCGTAACACTTGTGTTAATCGAAATTCTAATTTTGATCAGATCTATTTAATCGATACCATTTAATTGATACCATTTAATCGATACCATTTAATCGATACCATTTAATCGATACCATTTGGCGTTATAATGATATAGCCTTAAACATGGAATAATATTAGTACGATATTTATTTCCTTCAATGTCTTGAATCTAAACTTCTAATTGCACTCGATTATCCACTTAGTTAACTTGTAAAATATTTGTTAACCCTTTTTAATAATGACATAGGACTGGATGAAGGTTTATTAAACTCCTAGCATCCAATCATTACTTCATTGAGCAGGGATTCATTTTTAGAACTGACTATTTCACATAGAATAAAATACCAAAAAAAACCAACAAATGAATAGTTTCGTCCATTGGCATAGTTAGCATATTTGGACACCTATGAAAATAGCTGGGATGTCTGGGCCTGTATGAAAATAGCTGGGATGTCTGGGCCTGTATGAAAATAGCTGGGATGTCTGGGCCTGTATGAAAATAGCTGGGATGTCTGGGCCTGTATGAAAATAGCTGGGATATCTGGGCCTCTATGAAAATAGCTGAGATGTCTGGGTCCCTATGAAAATAGCTGGGATGTCTGGGCCTCTATGAAAATAACTGGGATGTCTGGGCCTGTATGAAAATAGCTGGGATGTTTAGGCCCCTATGAAAATTACTGGGATGTCTGGGCCTGTATGAAAATAGCTGGGATGTCTGGGCCTGTATGAAAATAGCTGGGATATCTGGGCCTCTATGAAAATAGCTGGGATGTCTGGGGCCATATGAAAATAGCTGGGATGTCTGGGCCTCTATGAAAATAGCTGGGATGTCTGGGCCTGTATGAAAATAGCTGGGATGTCTGGGCCTGTATGAAAATAGCTGGGATGTCTGGGCCTCTATGAAAATAGCTGGGATGTCTTGGCCTGTATGAAAATAGCTGGGATGTCTGGGCCCATATGAAAATAGCTGGGATGTCTGGGCCTGTATGAAAATAGCTGAGATGTCTGGGTCCCTATGAAAATAGCTGGGATGTCTGGGCCTCTATGAAAAAAGCTGGGATGTCTGGGCCTGTATGAAAATAGCTGGGATGTCTGGGCCTCTATGAAAATAGCTGGGATGTCTGGGCCTGTATGAAAATAGCTGGGATGTCTGGGCCTGTATGAAAATAGCTGGGATGTCTGGGCCTGTATGAAAATAGCTGGAATGTCTGGGCCTGTATGAAAATAGCTGGGATGTCTGGGCCCCTATGAAAATAGCTGGGATGTCTAGGCCTCTTTGAAAACAGCTGGGATGTCTGGGCCCATATGAAAGTAGCTGGGATGTCTGGGCCTGTATGAAAATAGCTGGGATGTCTGGGCCCATATGAAAATAGCTGGGATGTCTGGGCCTCTATGAAAATAGCTGGGATGTCTGGGCCTGTATGAAAATAGCTGGGATGTCTGGGCCTGTATGAAAATAGCTGGGATGTCTGGGCCTGTATGAAAATAGCTGGGATGTCTGGGCCTGTATGAAAATAGCTGGGATGTCTGGGCCTGTATGAAAATAGCTGGGATGTCTGGGCCTGTATGAAAATAGCTGGGATGTCTGGGCCTGTATGAAAATAGCTGGGATGTCTGGGCCTGTATGAAAATAGCTGGGATGTCTGGGCCCATATGAAAATAGCTGGGATGTCTGGGCCTGTATGAAAATAGCTGAGATGTCTGGGTCCCTATGAAAATAGCTGGGATGTCTGGGCCTGTATGAAAATAGCTGGGATGTCTGGGCCTGTATGAAAATAGCTGGGATGTCTGGGCCTGTATGAAAATAGCTGGGATGTCTGGGCCTGTATGAAAATAGCTGGGATGTCTGGGCCTCTATGAAAATAGCTGGAATGTCTGGGCCTGTATGAAAATAGCTGGGATGTCTGGGCCCCTATGAAAATAGCTGGGATGTCTAGGCCTCTTTGAAAACAGCTGGGATGTCTGGGCCCATATGAAAGTAGCTGGGATGTCTGGGCTTGTATGAAAATAGCTGGGATGTCTGGGCCCATATGCAAAGCTCACCGATGGGACCCTGCAATGATAATAGCTATTTGTGTGGGTCCAAAATTTAGGTATTTAAAAAGTTTTTATTTGCAGTGTTTAATGACGTCATGTACACCTCAATATATATGCAGCTTTGGGTGATAACTTGTGAAAATGTCATGACATCACAGCTAAACGTGTTAGGGCTTCGCGTATATCGTTATCCAAGAGGAATGATAAATCCACTCTTAATATGTACCGTCATACAGTACAATAAAAAATATGTTACGGTGTAAGTTCTGAAGATCGAATTATTAAGAACTTTATCAGTTAGGGAATTAAACCAGAAATCTCTGAGAATATTATGAGATGACTCAAAATATCTACTGATACGTCAATACTCTCTCTCTCTCTCTCTCTCTCTCTCTCTCTCTCTCTCTCTCTCTCTCGTTTCCTTTAACCTGATGCTACAGTATAATACACATACTGTGTATTACTTTCAGTCATTGAGAACACGAAACATTTGAGCAGAACCAATGAAAGAAAGGTTAAATAACGTTATTTGATATTGTAGATGATTTTGTCCTAATTTTGTTTTCTATAATGACTCCATTGTTTAATACCCGTCCAACACATGTCAGGAATTTGACAAGCTATTAAATGAATTCGGTCGCCATATTGTATATTTGCATTAATGATTGGACATATACCATTTAACTCAAAATCGATTACGGGTGTCATTTTTCTGAGGAAAAGTGAGTACAAAGAATTTTTTACTTACAAATGTTGTTTGATTTTTATTACACCCGTTATATATATATTTAGTAGTCTATTGCTTCATAATTAGTTTGTAAATAACTAGTATCCAACAAAATAAAAAAAGATAATTTTCTACCAGGCGATGATTTATCTTATTCTGCATCAATGGCAAAATGCAATGACATGTGCCAACAGATTTATTGATTTGAGTTTAGGGGTTAAACACATTGACTATGAAAGGATAGTTTGATGTAGTGTCATATTACTGGTACCTATGGAAGCATACAAATGTGTACGGCAATAATAAACTAAAATAAAAACCCGGAACATCAAACACCAGTCTAAAACTACACTTGCAATCTTTTCATCTCCGTCATTTATAGCCGTTTGGCCCCTTTATCTTAAATATTAAATGTTACGGTCAGCATTTTCTTGAACTCCAATTAGTGGCATCTACTCGTATTGGTTTCGGTAATGGAGAGGAACATGTACAATAAGTTCTCATAACCATGTTTCCTTTTGAAAATATATAACTGTTTATGACACAAAATAATATTGCAATACTTGAGTCCTGTATATAAATGCTAGCTGAAAATATATAAAATATATAACTGTTTATGACACAAAATAATATTGCAATACTTGAGTCCTGTATATAAATGCTAGCTGAAAATGGGCACTTATACGTGTACACTCAAACACTCCGCATGAAACCTTTGACAATTTCCTTTTCTCGGTCCTTTTGGCTCTGTTGATTTGTTATTAAGACAACCGATATAAACTTGTTTATTTCTTCATACTAGTCATGCTTATTATTATTATTATTATTATTATTATTATTATTATTATTATTATTATTATTATTATCATCATCATCATCATCATCATCATCATCATCATCATTATTATTATTATTATTATTATTATTATTATTATTATTATTATTATTATTCACTTAAATGGTAGCTAAAGAAATAAGACAAAATTATAAATAACTCAAACTCCAAAGAAATTACTTTTATGTTGGAAAATACATCGGTCTCCAGGGTATATTACCTCTTGACGGTTCCATACAAAATACATCGGTCTCCAGGGTATATTACCTCTTGACGGTTCCATACAAAATTGCATGCTCAAGTTCAATGGTAGACCTGAAAATATTCGACTGACCTTTTTAAATGTACAGTTTGCTCTTATTAGATGGGAGACATTGGTAATCAGGATTTGCTTGCATAGGTGTACACATTAAATCACTCTACTCAGAGAAGTGACTGCAGATAAAATCTCAAAAGGAATGATAAGTTACAAAGAAATCTTATCTCAGTTGTCTTGTGGCATTTAAGGTAAGATAAAGATTCTCTTTTACTCCCTTTTTGAACGAGAGTAGGTTGTACGTATATATATATATATATATATATATATATATATATATATATATATATATATATATATACACACACACACACACACACACGCGCGCGGATGTAATGCGTTGTGTAAATTTCTTAATAAAAACCGCTGCATCCGACCCAGTCGGCAACTCTTCGCATGAGTTTGGTACAAACCATATTCCGGCTCCGTGTTGCTAGTTTGCATAGGAGGTGAGCAATTCGCCAATAATGAAGAACTGTTCAAGTTCAGTAATAGATTTAATTTGCAACCTATTTCAACATAATTACTTCGTCTCTTGCTACGAAAGTTCACAAGAGCACGCTCATACAATCAATAAAATAAATTGCGTGAAATTGGACATGGCGTGTTTATTTATGTAGGTGAACGAAAACTTTGATTTTTAACAGACCTCCTCAGGATATTAGTCACGGATCTAACAAGGAATGTGTCAAATATTTCCGCAATTCAACAAAGACAAGGAAAATTTAAATGAGAAATTACATGAAATAATACTATCGATTTATAAAGGAAATAGGAAAATGTAATCGCTATTTTACACGACAAAGTTCATATGGTTGATCTGAAGGGTTACCAGCCTATCAGAAAACACCTGTGTGTACTGTATAATGAAACGCGAAAGTGATGAACGAGGCTGATACAGGCATCGTGCTGTAATTGACGAAAGTGATAACGAGGCTGATACAGGCATCTTGCTGTAATTGACTTTACGTATTCAGTTTCGAAAACCTTATTCATTTTTTTTATTTATTTGTCTTAAACCTTTTGCGAAGATTTTTTTAAAACAGTATATACAATCTGAATGGGAATAAAAGAAAGGGGGAAAAAAGTCATTGTAGTGATTTTATATTAGTGAGTTTCAAAGATATACTGATTTATTATTGGTTTGTGTTCGCTTCAATTAGAAAAGGCAAAATTTTACAATTACGTGTAGGCACAGAGAGAGAGAGAGAGAGAGAGAGAGAGAGAGAGAGAGAGAGAGAGAGAGAGAGAGAGAGGGCGAAATTATATCGCTAGCGCATTTCGCACCCCATTTGTAGTAGAGTAGTCAAACTTAAACAACAACATCTGATCTTTACTTTCGTATTCCTTGTACTAATTTTTAGGCGATATGGTAAACTCAAAACTGTGTTGTAATTATAAAACTTCTTTGTCACAAATGTCCAATCATCTTAATACCCATTTGACTGGACCTTCGCACAAATTACTGGCGTTAGGGCGGTGTACACTGAGCAGTACTAGAGTATGGGATGTACGTGTCTCAATAAGCATGAATATTCATATCTTAGCAGTACTTTAACATCAGAGTAAGGGATGTACGTGTCTAAATAAGCATGAATATTCATATCTTAGCAGTACTTTAACATCAGAATATGGGATGTACGTGTGTAAATAAGCATGAATATTTATATCTTAGCAGTACTTTAACATCAGAGTATGGGATGTACGTGTCTAAATAACCATAAATATTCATATCTTAGCAGTACTTAAACATCAGAGTATGGGATGTACGTGTCTAAATAAGCATGAATATTCATATCTTAGCAGTACTTAAACATCAGAGTATGGGATGTACGTGTCTAAATAAGCATGAATATTCATATCTTAGCAGTACTTTAACATCAGAGTATGGGATGTACGTGTCTAAAAAAGCATGAATATTTATATCTTAGCAGTACTTAAATATCAGAGTATGGGATGTACGTGTCTAAATAAGCATGAATATTCATATCTTAGCAGTACTTAAACATCAGAGTATGGGATGTACGTGTCTAAATAAGCATGAATATTTATATCTTAGCAGCCCTTAAACATCAGAGTATGGGATGTACGTGTCTCAATGAGCATGAATATTCATATCTTAGCAGTACTTAAACATCAGAGTATGGGATGTACGTGTCTAAATAAGCATGAATATTCATATCTTAGCAGTACTTTAACATCAGAGTAAGGGATGTACGTGTCTAAATAAGCATGAATATTCATATCTTAGCAGTACTTTAACATCAGAGTATGGGATGTACGTGTGTAAATAAGCATGAATATTTATATCTTAGCAGTACTTTAACATCAGAGTATGGGATGTACGTGTCTAAATAACCATAAATATTCATATCTTAGCAGTACTTAAACATCAGAGTATGGGATGTACGTGTCTAAATAAGCATGAATATTCATATCTTAGCAGTACTTAAACATCAGAGTATGGGATGTACGTGTCTAAATAAGCATGAATATTCATATCTTAGCAGTACTTTAACATCAGAGTATGGGATGTACGTGTCTAAAAAAGCATGAATATTTATATCTTAGCAGTACTTAAATATCAGAGTATGGGATGTACGTGTCTAAATAAGCATGAATATTCATATCTTAGCAGTACTTAAACATCAGAGTATGGGATGTACGTGTCTAAATAAGCATGAATATTTATATCTTAGCAGCCCTTAAACATCAGAGTATGGGATGTACGTGTCTCAATGAGCATGAATATTCATATCTTAGCAGTACTTAAACATCAGAGTATGGGATGTACGTGTCTAAATAAGCATGAATATTCATATCTTAGCAGTACTTTAACATCAGAGTATGGGATGTACGTGTCTCAATAAGCATGAATATTCATATCTTAGCAGCACTTTAACATCAGAGTATGGGATGTACGTGTCTAAATAAGCATGAATATTCATATCTTAGCAGTACTTAAACATCAGAGTATGGGATGTACGTGTCTAAATAAGCATGAATATTCATATCTTAGCAGTACTTTAACATCAGAGTATGGGATTTACGTGTCTAAATAAGCATGAATATTCATATCTTAGCAGTACTTTAACATCAGAGTATGGGATGTACGTAAAGCATGAATATTCATATCTTAGCAGTACTTAAACATCAGACCATGAGTATTCATGTTCGAACAGTGTTTGGGTATGAGTGGTCATGTCAGAAAAGTATTTGAGTGTATGTGTTCAGGTCTGAATAGTACTTGAGCATGGGTGTTTTGATAAGTACTTGAGTTTGGGTGTTAACGACTGAATAGTACCTGTTTATGGGTGTTCATGCCTGAATAGCACTAGAGTAGGAATATGCATGGCTGATTTGTACTCAATAGTACTAGAGTAGGAATATGCATGTCGGAATTGTACTGAATAGTACTAGAGTAGGAATAGGCATGGCTGATTTGTACTCAATAGTACTTGAGTAGGAATATGCATGTCGGAATTGTACTGAATAGTATTAGAGTTTGGCTGTTCAATCATAACTTCTTATGACATATGACTATTTTATACATTTTGAACGCATATAAAAATGCATAAAGATGAAGCAGAAAACACATTCTCACAACTGTATCGGCTTTAAATATGTGTTGTTTTAAATATTCTATTCAATTTAATAAATAAAGATCAAATCAGCGAGTGTGTTGCTAATTAGACGTAACCACGATGTTAATTTAATAACACTAATACAAATAAAATGCAATTTTCAATCGAGCACATTCGTGCCTATTCTATAATCTGAAATTCTTTTCATTGCAATATGTATACAAGAATTCCTAATTTGTCATCCAAAAACACACCCAAAGCATATAACATTGTTAAATTATAAACATCCACTTGGCTTTAACATTATTTGCCAAATATCTGTTCGTGCTTTTGTTTTCAGCCAACTTTTAAAATGTTATGAAAACCCATCCGCGCTAGCCAATGTTCCGATATGTTAACTCTGTAGATAATGTTATTATATCAGAACATTGGCTAACAAAGATATGGGAATACATTGGCTAACAAAGATATGGGAAACCAGACTTGGAGTAACATTTCATTGTTAATAGTTTATTGTTTTATTACATAGCGCTGAGATTATACATTCTTTACTTTTCCTTTTTTATATAGTTTTAATCAGTTTACACATTTGTCTGTCTGACTGAGTGGTCCAAGTAACTCTTACCGGCTCTGTACCGATCCCAGACCCGTTTGTCCAGTACGGTACTAATAAAAAAAAAAAAATTCCTCTATGGTGCCGATCCCCAGACCCGTCATTATGGAACGGTTGTATACTATGTCATGCTGGTACGGCGCACCTGAAGATACCGGCTTACTGGCACCAATAATGTGAAGAACGAAATTTAGTACATACATGGAACGTGACAATAAAACATGATGTACATGCTGATATAACCAAATAAAGACGTATCATGTCCGAAATTATATTTCAATACTGTGTAAATATGATTCAGTAAGATTGACTAATTTATGGTGTAGCTAGTACAGGTAGACACTCAACTTAGTACTTTTATGATATTATTTATATTTACCTTGGAAACCACCTTACTAGCCCATATGAAACTTTAGCTATTTCAGAAGTTATTTTCGTAGCAAGTATTTTGTACATGAACATACGTGGAAAATTGATAAGGCAAACGTAGACACTGATGTTTTTTTAAGTTCCGTTATTTACTAAATTAAGTATGTGTTCTTGGTTTGGATTGTGTAAATCTCTACCCATATTTGGTGTTACTCTTCGCAAACTTTTATACACTTATTACCATCCATTTTGTTACTGTTTGCAATGTTCTTTTTGTCAATGTCTAACCATACATTTTGTACTGTTGACAACGTGGCTTTGCAAATCTATACCTTTCAATTATGTTTAGTTCCAAATGTGATGTTTCTAAATCTCTACCCATCCGATTGTGTTACTGTTTACAATACGGCTTTTGTAAGCGTGTACCCAACGTTGTTATTGTTATCAATGTGGCTTTATTATATATCTGCACATCCCAATTTATTAGTTTGCAATGTGACTTTATTAAATATCCGCACATCCCAATGTGTTACTGTTTGCAATGTGACTTTAGTACATATCTTCACATCCCAATTTATATCTATAGTCAAACTTCGTTCTTGAGAATGTAAGACTAATTTTGCCTAATTGAAGGCACATTAATCCTGAATCAATACAAGTGGCTTTCATATTTCAGCATAAAATCCGACCAATTGCATCTCAGATCCACGTGCATCTCTTCTAAAAATACTTGTTTGTCTTTGTTTAATCTTGTTATAAATATTTTAATTAATTGCGTTCATTTCTTGTATCCCTCCCGAGTCCAAGGCAGTTAAACATCTAATTACATTGTATCCCTCCACCGCCTAGGTCAGCTTAATATATATTTACTGGTATTCATAACCCAGGACAGTTGAGTATCTATTCACTTTGTGTCCATCCACAGCCCAGCCATTTAAACATATATTAACTATGTATGCATCCATAGCACAGGACAGTTTAACATGTTTCGTTGTACACATCCGCAGCTAAGGGAAGTTCGTATTTCTTATTTACAATGTATCCACAGTCCAGGGCAGTTCATCATATATTTACTAGGTATCATCCACAGTTCAGGGCAGTTCATCATATAATTGCTATCCATCATCCATAGTTCAGGGCAGTTCATCATATATTTATTTTGTATCCACAGAACAGGGCAGTTCCTAAAATAATTACTTCGTAAACATCCATAGCCCAGCGAAGTTCATCAAATAATTATGATGTATACATCGACAGATCAGTACAGTTCATACTATATTTATTATATATACATCTACAGTCCAGTGCAGTTCATCATATATTTATTATATATAAATCCACAGTCCATGGCAGTTCATCTTATATTTATTAAGTATACATCGACAGTCCATTGCAGTTCATCTTATATTTATTATGTATACATCGACAGTCCATGGCCGTTCATCATATATTTATTATGTATATATCCACAGACCAGTGCAGTTCATCATATTTTCACTAGCGTTCCGGTGGCTTAGAGGTTAGAGCGTATGCCTCGGATGCAGGAGATCGTGGGTTCAATCCCAGGCCGAGTCATAATAAAGACATAAAAATGGTACTAACAGCTGCCTAGCTTGGCGTTCATCATTAAGAGGCTAGTGTTATGACTGGTCGGCCTGGTGTCAGGATCATGTGACTGAGTGGACATTACTATATATCTGCAGCACGATGTCCCAGTGATATGCATCACTATAAATTGCCACACTGTAGACATCACACCAATATGCCTAAAAAAAATTGTTAAAGCAACGTCAAAAATTAAAATCACACACACACACACACACACACACACACACACACACACACACACATATACATACATACATACATACATACATACATACATACATACATACATACATACATAGTCCAGAGCAGTTCATCATATATTTATTATGTATCCCTTTATATCTATCAGCTAACCAATCATCAATGTAAAGTTGTGACCTCTCCTTTCGCTGTAATGCGGAGCACATTTTACTTGTTCACACTTTTTCTTTGACAAAATAAAATAAGTAAGATTTAATTCCACACCCAGCCACCCACCCACCCCACCCACCCCTGTTGATTTATTTCATTTTCTTTGATTTCAAAATGTGTTTGTTTTCGCTCTTTTCTGTAACTCAGTTTAATACTAAAGAGTTGTAATAAATAGATGAATTGGATTTCACTAAAATAAACATTATGCAATTATACTTCGGTGGGACGGCGTATCAAAATGTATATACAAGAGTGGACATTGCCGTTTGACATTGCGAGAAAGAAATGTTCTGTCAAGAACGGTTGATGACACCCATATATTTAGTTAAAGCCTATATATGCGGCGTCACTATGACGTATGCAGACATCTGATTTCTGAAGATATTCACAGAAGTGGTTAGTAAACAGGCCCCACCTGTTATCAATAATGGGATTAGATAAACACTGGAGGAAGTTCAAGGAGGTATAATAGAGACTCGCTTAGTCCAAAATATATTGTTAAGCAGCAGAGAGGGTGGACAGACCGAAACTATTTCAGACAAACCGAAATTATTTCAAACAAGTGATAGAATCGGAATAAATCTCTTAATCGCAGCCAATCTCTCGCGGGTCGATCTAGTTGTTAGGGCTTCACCTACCCGAAACCATTTCTCTTTTTTCATGTCTGCGAAATAGTTTCGGTTTGAAATCTTTTAAGATTTTGTTTGAAATAGTCTCGGTTCGTCTGAAATAGTTTCGGTCTGTCCACCCTCTCTGCTGCTTCTCTTGAAAAGTTGAATCTTTCCCAACCCTCTTTTGTGCATATTGTTTTATTTGTTCGTTTTATAAAAAATATGACGAAAAAACGTGTAAACATATACACATATAGACAGACATGGGAGATGACGTCAGAGGGTGGGGGAATATGGTATCATCTTTGGTTTCTATCAACGCCCTTAAAGAGAAGTTTATCAATCAGGTTAGATAACATTTTCTTTTAAGTTTGAAATACAGTAATATAATTATTCATGGAAGACAGAAATGACACTTGACACCGTGTAACTTTCAAGCAAGAATCATTAAAGAGGATTGAAAAATGTACTCTCGGAATGTATCAAACTTTTAAAATGTTCGAATGTTATTTAGAATATTTTAACATTGCAGAAACGCGTAGATAGCAACGTAACAATAATAGCACCGTTGCCAAAACTGATAAATTAGTATATAATATTTCATGTGCACATAACGAAACTCAATTGATTTATTTAAACATCTACAATGATAGTTTAAAATAGCTTTTCTTTTGAATGGATTTCAATGCAATAAAGAATCTTGTGAAAGCTATTTCATCTGTTTTTAGAAAATTCCGATCCTAACTCCTTTGAACAAAGCATATACTCTTGTTATAAAAGGCGTCAGTGTTTGCATACGTAACGAAGTAAACCATCCGTATAAAATCATGCCACGTATAAAAAAAAACGAACTACGGTCCAGATAATAAAATGCGTTTCCTAGACATTACAATGCTATACTAAATGGACTATAGCATATTTCCAATTAGTAGACTCATTAATTACATCTAAGATTTATTTAGATGAAAACCTCGTAAATCAAACTATGGTCATTTTATGTTTATTTTTATATTTGATTTGATGCCAAATGCTGAACTATATTAAATATTCTCTACAACATTTTGAACACATTAACTAAATAAACATAGTTATGCTTGTAAACACAATAGCCATTCAATTGAAAACGAAGATTATCGAATGTGTTAACTTTTAACTACTAACTCGAGATGTCTTTATTGATTGCTTCTTTTCATGGGATACTTAATAACTCGAGATGTCTTGATTGATTGTGGTGTTATGTGCTACCACATAACTCGAGGTGATTTTAGTGATTGCTGAGTTATATGTTACAGAAGATGTCAAGATGGCTTGATTGATTGTTGTATGTCTTACTACATAAGTCTAGACACTTGATTGTTGTATGTCTTACTACATAAGTCAAGATACTTGAGTGTTGCATTACATACATTGAGATGGCTTGACAGAATCTTGAATTATCTCTCATGTACTTTTTGGCATGTTTTCGTTTTCTATTTTTATTTTAAAATTTTGCTTTATTTTTTTATAACATTTGAACTTCAAAGCTTCATTAAATTAACATTCAGATGTTTTCAATATATAGCAAATCTTCCATAAAGTAAACGGCAGTCTCTAGAAAACTAAGCATTTCTCCAATTAATAAGCCAGTTAGTCCCTGTATAAAGTATTTTTTTTAATTCGACTTCGTTCAACCTTTAGTTGTCGAAAACCCGTGAACACCATTTGTTATAGAAATCTATCGAGTTTTATAAGTTTTCAAATCGCTACTATTTTGAGGTTTAGTTTGGATTTCTAATTTACCTAATAATACATTGATTGCTGGAAAACGAGCATTGCAAGATAATAAAATAGCCTTTTCTTTAGAGAGAAGAGATACAGAAAAGATCAGTATTAAATATGTGTTTTAAATAAAAAGTCGGCCCGTAAATATATCAGTCGGCAGGGAAAGGCTATACTTATATGCGTATTGGGAATGTAAAGACAAAAATCCCAATCGTGCCAAGGATCAGTTAAATTTGATATTATTGCTCTTAAGCTGTGATAAAAGAATACAATTAATTTCACTTTCTGTTTTCCATTTCAAAGGAGCTCGTACCAAGGTGTGCACGAATATATTTTGCGATGAATTATTTAAAAAAATGTTGAAAAGATTATCACATAAATCAGTCTATTTAATTTACAATCTGTACAGACGTAGACTAAACATTAGAGATGGGATAAATGTAATCTTATTTAAGCTGACTCTCTTGAATAAAAAGTCCTGTGTGCATGAAGGACATGTAAATCGATGTGTCTCTTTGTCCGGACTTAATGCCCGACCTAGTGCAGTTTTAATCTTCAAAGCAATTCATAGCTTATCGATATATTTTCCAATATACGTTAACATGCATTAAGTATCAAAGATTATACCTGATAGCATCTCCTTAGAATTTATCCAAATAAAAAAATTAATCTCTGAGCAGTGACGCATAATCAGCCTAGCATTGCGCGGGTTTTCACTTATACCTCGTATACAACGTTTCAAAATACTAATCCTATTTTTATTGCCCCCCCCCCACCCCCACCTTTTAAAAAAATATTAATGCAGTTAGGCAATAAAAGGTCAGAGTTAGGTTTCATGCGGTCAGTGATATGAGACCGGGATTCGTTCGGCAAGTACATGTCATATGTTTGATGCGTTCAGTGATTACTGTCAAGATACTAGACCGGTAATAGGCAAACAGGCCATATATAGGTTTGGTGCGGTCGGTGATTACTATACACTGAGTTATCACAAAGTAGATACCGTGATCGACAAATACATGTAATATTCTGACGTTATATAAAAATATGGACCTCCACGTTTTAATTACAATAACAGATATTTCGATTTCATTCAAAGTAGGCAAACTTAGCAAACAGAAGTCAGTCGTTATCTATAATAAAGAAAGGTACATTACTTGCGCTACCACAGACTTTTGTCGATGTAATCTTGATTGTAAATCTGGTAATGTCAGCTGGTGTGTGTGTTGATGTGTGTGTGTGTGTGTGTGTGTGTGTGTGTGTGTGTGTGTGTTGCCCATGATCCGGGTCCGTGTTTATTTAAGGGGAGTCGGTGTTTAAAATATATTTCTTAGCCCCCAAAATTTGTTAACGTCTAAGAGAAGACGTCATAATGTATATTATTCACCGGGCTATTGACAGGACTAATCAGTTTCATCAAATAGACCCCCCACCCCACTCCTTTCTTAACAGACGGAATTGTCTGGCTATGTTTAGGTGTACATCAGTAGTAATTTCAGATAGGAATAATTCTATCTGTTAGGTGTTTGGGTAGTCGTGAAGTTATACTATTGGGCTTCACAGCTGCTATTAACAAGTCACACAAATGTAAAATAAGATGGGTGGTTATTAGGTTAGTATAGAAGATTAAAATGCAGTCTTTCAAGAACCTCTTAGTTGAAAAAGAGTATTTTCTCGCTGTCATCATAAACATGAGAAAACATCTAGCTTCAACTCAGGCTCACCTAGATGTTTGATTCGCTAGGTACCGAGCGTGTAACAATTTTGTCGTGATGTCTCGTCTTGTCGTTTAATTCGGTTAATACTGTCGTGATACTACACATAATTTTCGTGTAATTAGGTATTATTTCATCTCTATTAATTACTGCTTTGATGATTTTGAGGACTAGTGTTTTGTGATTCCGTTACACTATTTAATGTTTAGAATAATACACGTGGACTCACTGGCAAAATACAGTCATATGATTTGTGTGCTTTCTTACAAGCACTATGCAAAAATGGTTTACTTACTTTCAGAGATAGGATGATATAATTAGTGACAATATAACGTTATAGAATCACGTGATATAACCTTATAGAATCACGTGATATAACCTTATAGAATCACGTGTGTAAACTGCGTAATTTTAAAGACAACTAGGTTGGGGCTTGGCTGGGTATGGTTACTTGTTTATTCAGGTACTTAGGTAGCAGTCGTTCAGATGTACCGGTTTTCTCGTTCCTTTCCAAGGAACATCATTTCAGTATGTTATTTTTGTTGTACTGATTTATCGTTTTACATCAATGCAACACAACTATTTGACTGAGGTTCAGCAATAAACCATTTACCAGTCAAGCATGGCGTCAGTTTAGAATTGAAATAGCTCGTGCTATAAATGTTAATAATTTTAAAGTTAAATTAATGTAGTAAACAACAGCTTTGTGTATTACTCTGCTCTCACTGAAGGAGCAGTGTACCAGATGAGAGTACGTATGCGGTATATTTTTTTAAAAACCAATCCAACTCAACATTAAAGCACACATTTCGATGTTTGAACCACACAATGCAAATTTGTCATGTTTCTTTTGTGTGTATCCAGTTTCGTTTTTGCTCATATTATATAATTTCTTTCCTTTGAGTAGTGCTTATATTTACTCATTTTGCACGGCTCATCTGGCATATTGGCTAGAACGTTTGCCTTGTTTACGGGAAGTCACGGGCTCGATCCCTGGCCGAGTAATAACAAAGACTTATAAAAGTGGTATTAACAGCTGCCTCACTAGGCGCTCACAGTTCAAAGGTATAAGATAGGTCTGTTCTGCCTGACTTCAGGTTAATGTGAATGGGTGGGACATGATGCTACATGTTTGCGGCATGATGCCCTAGTACTAAACATCACTATAAACTATCACACTGCAGAAACAGTAGCGATATGACTGAAAAACTGTTAAAGCTAAGTTAACAATCCCAACGCAAACACATACACACACATTTATTTTGTATACTTATATCGTCTTTATGGAACACAGCAATACACATCATCTACACAAATATGTGTCAAATCAAAACTGTAAACGAACCAGAGACGTTCATGTGTTAATTGCAAAAGGAAACGCAATACACTACGCAATACACTACGGACTGTCTACAGGGCATAAAACTTTCAAAGTATTCAACAATCATTTAAGTGACCATACTGGTATGTAACAATATAGACAATAAAGGACTGTCAAAGTAAAGACCATAAAGGTATGTCAATGTATAGACCATAAAGGTATGTCAAAGTATAGACCATAAAAGTATGTCAAAGTAAAGACCATAAAGGTATGTCAAAGTATAGACCATAAAGGTATGTCAATGTATAGACCATAAAGGTATGTCAATGTATAGACCATAAAGGTATGTCAAAGTATAGACCATAAAGGTATGTCAATGTATAGACCATAAAGGTATGTCAATGTATAGACCATAAAGGTATGTCAATGTATAGACCATAAAGGTATGTCAATGTATAGACCATAAAGGTATGTCAATGTATAGACCATAAAGGTATGTCAATGTATAGACCATAAAGGTATGTCAATGTATAGACCATAAAGGTATGTCAATGTATAGACCATAAAAGTATGTCAAAGTATAGACCATAAAGGTATGTCAAAGTATAGACCATAAAGGTATGTCAATGTATAGACCATAAAGGTATGTCAATGTATAGACCATAAAGGTATGTCAAAGTATAGACCATAAAGGTATGTCAATGTATAGACCATAAAGGTATGTCAATGTATAGACCATAAAGGTATGTCAATGTATAGACCATAAAGGTATGTCAATGTATAGACCATAAAGGTATGTCAATGTATAGACCATAAAGGTATGTCAATGTATAGACCATAAAGGTATGTCAATGTATAGACCATAAAGGTATGTCAATGTATAGACCATAAAGGTATGTCAATGTATAGACCATAAAGGTATGTCAATGTATAGACCATAAAAGTATGTCAAAGTAAAGACCATAAAGGTATGTCAAAGTAAAGACCAAAAAGGTATATCAAATTATAGACCATAAAGGTATGTCAATGTATAGACCATAAAGGTATGTCAAAGTATAGACCATAAAGGTATGTCAATGTATAGACCATAAAGGTATGACAATGTATAGACCATAAAGGTATGTCAAAGTATAGACCATAAAGGTATGTCAATGTATAGACCATAAAGGTATGTCAAAGTATAGACCATAAAGGTATGTCAATGTATAGACCATAAAGGTATGTCAAAGTATAGACCATAAAGGTATGTCAATGTATAGACCATAAAGGTATGTCAAAGTATAGACCATAAAGGTATGTCAATGTATAGACCATAAAGGTATGTCAATGTATAGACCATAAAGGTATGTCAATGTATAGACCATAAAGGTATGTCAATGTATAGACCATAAAGGTATGTCAAAGTATAGACCATAAAAGTATGTCAAAGTAAAGACCATAAAGGTATGTCAAAGTAAAGACCAAAAAGGTATATCAAATTATAGACCATAAAGGTATGTCAAAGTATAGACCATATAGGTATGTCAAAGTATAGACCATATAGGTATGTCAAAGTATAGACCATAAAGGTATGCCAAGTATAGACCATATAGGTATGTCAAAATATAGACCATAAAGGTATGTCAAAGTATAGGCTATAAAGATATGTCAAATTATAGATCATAAAGGTATGTCAAAGTATAGACCATAAAGGTATGTCAAAGTATAGACTATAAAGGTATGTCAAAGTATAGACCATAAAGGTGTGTCAAAGTATAGACTATAAAAGTTTGTCAAAGTATATTTATGGATGTATTCTATCTTGTTTACAATATATTTTCTGTAAACGTAATTAAGGAATGAAATATCGTATTGTAATATGAAAGATAACAAATATGTGCATACCATTTAGAAGCTCTAAGGGCTTTGCAATATTAGATAACACATAAAAGATTAAACAACGACAAGAAATAAAAGAAACAAACAGCATGAAATTACAAATCAAGGTCTTAATGACAATCTATCTACACTTAAATAAATACGCATATTGAACCCCGGATTGCTGATTAAGTTTAAAAACCTTCCTGTTGGTAGATGGTTCTTACCGGGGCTTTCCCGGGTTCTTCCTACATCAGTTATGCTGGCCATCATATATTGCCTCTCGTGCGCTGAAAATGGTGTCCCCCTCCCCCATCACCCAACAAACAAACAATTAAACAACAATAACTCCATTGAGTTCGATGGTCTGCGAGATCAAATGCCACCATCATGTAACGAAACATATGCATATGGATAAACATATCTACATCTATCCGTTGAATTGTCTGCCAGGTACCATTGTCACGATACAATAGTGTAAACATGTGACCTGCATAAACAAATCTACATCTATCCGTTGAATTGTCTGCCAGGTACCATTGTCACGATAAAATAGTGTAAACATGTGACCTGCATAAACAAATCTACATCTATCCGTTGAATTGTCTGCCAGGTACCATTGTCACGATAAAATAGTGTAAACATGTGACCTGCATAAACAAATCTACATCTATCCGTTGAATTGTCTGCCAGGTACCATTGTCACGATAAAATAGTGTAAACATGTGACCTGCATAAACAAATCTACATCTATCCGTTGAATTGTCTGCCAGGTACCAATGTCACAATATAATAGTGTAAATATGTGACCTGCATAAACAAATCCACATTTGTCCGTTTAATGGTGTGAGCGACCAATGCCACAGTAAATTAGAAAAGCATAAGTTTATGTACGAACAGATCTAAAGGATTGTCGTGTACCAGCGCCACAGTACATTAGTGAAACATATGCCTGTGCAAGAACAGATCGACATTCATGAGTTTAAGAAAGAGGAAATACGTTATAGCTCATGATACATTCACAGAAACTGATTATTTTATTTATAATAATGTAATTTTAATAGACATTTGTATAAATTCATTTTTGAGTTACCCCAAAATATTAAAAGAGGCAGTCATAACATACTGACCACTGGACTGAATATCTTAATCAATTTAACTGAGCTGGGTAACTGACTCGTATCAATTTAACTGAGCTGGGTAACTGAATCGTATGCCCAGCTGACCACTGACTGAATACTTTAATCAATTTAACTGAGCTGGGTAACTGAATCGTATGCCCAGCTGACCACTGACTGAATAGCTTAATCAATTTAACTGAGCTGGGTAACTGAATCGTATGCCCAGCTGATCACTGACTGAATAATTTAATCAATTTAACTGAGCTGGGTAACTGAATCGTATGCCCAGCTGACCACTGACTGAATACTTTAATCAATTTAACTGAGCTGGGTAACTGAATCGTATGCCCAGCTGACCACTGACTGAATAGCTTAATCAATTTAACTGAGCTGGGTAACTGAATCGTATGCCCAGCTGATCACTGACTGAATAATTTAATCAATTTAACTGAGCTGGGTAACTGAATCGTATGCCCAGCTGACCACTGACTGAATAATTTAATCAATTTAACTGAGCTGGGTAACTGAATCGTATGCCCAACTGACCACTGGCTGAATAGCTTAATCTACTTATAACAGTTTCGTCGCTTTTCACTTTGTCATTTATTAGTGTGAATTGCGCATCGTTTTATGTCAAGATACAATGAGGATAGTGTAGTAACATGTAGTGAATATCATGAACGGTAATCTCCCTTTTAATCGAGTAAACTTATACGGGTTTACTGTACGCTGGTTTAATACAAAAATATGGTCATTGTTTACTTATCCTGATCTATAGTAACGTTTCACTGAAAAAAAATATACATTGGGCATGAGAGCTGAGATGAACTTGCAGAGTGCATGTCCCCAGATTCAAAGACAAATTGGACAATCCAGCACTGGCAGATATAAATTCGTCTTCCTTGTTCGATTGAATATAAAACTGTTCACTGTGAGAGAGAAGTCAAATCGATAAATGCATTTTTTTAAAGTCATCAAAACGTTTACACCGTGTGCAGATTTTTCATCCATTTCTATCTTACAGTTGGGTCATCTTGAACAGCATGTCGTTTATCTGTCAACCAACTGCACACTGTCATGTTTATTGTAAACACAATGATAAAGTGTTCAGTGCATCTTCTTTGCATATTTAAATTCCCTATTTTGAGACAGTATGTACATTTTTCTAGTTTTTAAATCACATATATGTGTAAACTGGATGCATAAACATAAAATCGTGTGAAATTGGCCCAGGGATGTAAAGTTCTTCGCTCTATGATATTTATAATATCTGCTGAGAGTTTCTTATGTTTTGGTATTTTATCTCAGTCTCTAAACATAGTTGGATGATGTTATCGCCCTATGCGAGTGGGTTCGATGTAAAATTATCGTATGCAGGCTCACCCTATGAGAGTGGGTAGGTTGTGAAATTATTATACTGGGCCAGTATGTATACTACTTAAATGTATTAAGTCTTCTAGGGAAGGGCGTTTCTTCTATGACGCAATAGTGTCTGGTCTTTAAATAAAGTGCACGGCCTTTTGTAAATCAAGCCTATGTTTGCACACTTATTGAAAGGAATATTGTAAACAGAATCGTGCCACGCGTCTTTGTGTAGTAAAGGCAGGAGGAAAAAATTTCGAGTTAATTAATAAAGTGCATTCAATTGCACACAAATGCAGTCAGGCAATCGGTATTTAACGGCTCACTCGTGAAACGAAAGATTTCTTAATGTGGATCTTCTATTAAATTTTAAAATAAATTTAAATATTAAAGTAATCAATCAAGTTTCTTATGGTTTTCTTTCTTAATGATAATCATTTTCAAACTTGTACGAAAGGCTTTACTGCATTGATATGTGCATCTTTAAAGACTAAACTAGAAGGTATATTGAATTTGATCGGGGAAAGGGCAAAGGAAGAAATAAACAATCAGAAACAGCAACAGTAATTTCCCAAACTTGTACCACCACTTCTGCAAGTACGAGTGAGAAAACAAAATCTGAAGTATTAACTCCTATTTCCCACTTGGTTTAGTTGGAAAATCATGCTATATTTGTGAACCTCTATAAACATGGGCAAGCAGAGCAAATTATCTTTTATAACCGCGTCATGCTGTTTTACCAGAGGCGTAGCGATGGTATTTTGCGCCCGGGGACGAACTATAAAATTGGCGCCCCAGCGATCTTGTGACCGATTTATTACCCTTGTTTACTTATTATAATGTAACGTTGCAAGCCTCATTTTGGCGCCCCTGTACCTTGGCGCCCGGGACATATGTACCCCCCTGCCCCCACTTAGCTACGCCTCTGTGTTTTACGGACATAATTTTTTAATATTACCCCCTACATGTCACAAATTAGAAAATTGAAAAACAAGACCAACTTGGCATGATTTAATTTTTCTTCATTATCTGCGTTTGCATTTGGTACGTTCGAATTCTCCGGTTGTTGTACTCAGGATGTGGTCAGGTTGATCTTCTTAATGTATATGGTAGACGAGGCCTTGCTGGAGAGAATCATTAACTTGTGCGGGATCTAGGAGAAAATATCTAAATAGTGTTTTTCTTTACTGTTCAATCAAACATCAAACGACGCTATACTTCTTGCATTGTTATTTCATTGTTATTTCAGTGTTCTCTACATATGTACTTTAGATAGAAATCGTTTACTGATCTTATAAATATATCACTTATCTAAGAAAGATATCACTTATCTAATAAAGATATCACTCATCTTATAAATATATCACTTATCTAATAAAAATGTCATTTGGTAGAAAAGATTTCACCTTTTTTGTAACGTAAATATATCACTTATCGAATAAAGATATCACTTATCTTGTAAATACATCACTTATCTAATAAAGATATCACACATCTTAAAAATGTATCACATATCTAGGAAAGAAATTACTTAAAAATATATCACTTATCTATAAAAGATGTCATTTTGTAGAAAAGATTTAATTTTTTGTAACGTAAAGATATCACTTATCTAATAAAGATATCACTGATCTTATAAATATATCACTTATCTTATAAATATATCAATTATTTATCAAAGATATCACTCATCTTGTAAATATATCATCTATCTTTTTAAAGACGTCATTCTGTAGAAAAGATATCACTTATTTTTTAACGTAAAGATATCATTTATCTGATAAAGATATCACTTATCTAATACAGATATCTTATAAATATATTACTTATCTAACAAATATATCACTCATCTTGTACATTTATCTCTTATCTACCAAAGATATCACTCAACAATTTATCACTTATCTAACAAAGAAATTACTTTAAAATATATCACTTATCTAACAAAGATTTTGACTCATCTTGTGAAAATATGACCTATCTATTAAAGATGTCATTTAGTGGAAAAGATGTCACTTATTTTGTAACGTAAAGATATTGTTTATCTAATAAAAATATCACTCATCTTGTATCTCTAGTTGAATATGTCATTTTGTAGAAATGTTTTCACTTATTTTGTAACGTGAATATAGCACTTATCGAACAAAGATATCATTCATCTTATGAAGATATCATTTATCTAACAAAGATATCACTCATCTTGTAAATATATCATTTATCTAACAAAGATATCACTTATGTAATAAAGATATAACGTATCTGATAAAGATATCATTTATCGAACAAAGATATCACTCATCTTATAAAGATATTACGTATTTAACTAACAGAGATATCACTTATCTAGTAATTATATAATACCTATGAACTTAAGATATCACTTATCTAGTATGGATATCACTTATTTATCTGGTAAAAGTATCACTTTATTTACCTAGTAGAGATATCACGTATCAAGTTAAGAAGCCTAAATATGTCAAATTATCAATTGTTTTTGGAAAAAGATCATTAAATATGTCGTGGTTTCAATACTAGAAGCGAGTTCACCAGCACTCGTCTCAAGGGTTCGTTAAAAGTTAAAGACCATCGCATAATTGATGTAGAGATAAGGCGACAAACGACTTTAACATGTTAATATCCTTTTGTTAATAATCTTAATTTCACTTGTAGCGAGCCTTGTGTCTGAATGGTGTATAACTTTGTTCGATTGAAGTCAATTTAAAGTACAACAATCTGTAATTTTTGTCATAGTCTAACACATTATCCAAAAAATGGTATGCACATGTACACTTCCCTGATTATGTGACAATATTTGCTAGTTTCGGTTCTTCTGAAAATTGACTGAAACAACTCATTCTTGTTTTTATTTCGTTTTTATCAATTATATATAGCTGAGACTGTATTTTCTCTCTGTTGACGTTGTTTTTCCTCATACTTTTGGAGTGTAAAATATTTTATTATAGGCGTCTATATACTTGCTAACAAGAACTATTCTCAACTGTTTTACTCTCTATGAACATACAAACTCTGTGCTTAAGCAGAGTATTTTACTTTTCGTTGACTTTTGTTTTGCATTCCATTTTATGTCCGTTATTAATCTGAAACACAGTTTGGCTATCATCTCAATGTTACGCAAATCAGCAAAATTACCGGTGAAACACTGCATGAGAGAAAACAATGAACAATGCATGTGTAATACATACTTGAATTAGTTTACACGTTTGAAAAAACGTTTCTAAGTTACACACAATGCAATACACACTCAAGTTACACACATCGCAATACACACATACGATACGTTAAAGAAAACAATACATGTAAGCATTCATACGCACGCATGTGCACACCTACCTTCCTACTTACATACGTACGTGCAGACAGACAGACATAATGTACATACTGCTGAGATACAGTGTAACGTAATCATGGGTCAAAATGTCATTTTAGGTTCAAGGAAAAATGCTAGCTATAATCGTAATAAACTGTGGTCGATGGATTTTAATTTTTCTATCTCAGTGTGTACGTAATTGCACTTTTTCAAAACGCGTCTTACTTCAGATTGTTGAATGTCAACTAGAACCATACTCCCTTTACCCTCTTATCTTCATCTTGCCTTTGATCGCTTTTTTCACCCATTAACCTACCACATTTAATTACGTTTAGTTCAACATTGCATTTATTTGAACTCCAACTCATTAGTTGCGTCCCCAATCAACAGCCATTTCAAGTAATAGTCCCCCAGCCCCAATCAAGTCATTTCAAGTAATAGTCCCCCACCCCCAATCAAGTCATTTCAAGTAATAGTCCCCCACCCCCAATCAAGTCATTTCAAGTAATAGTCCCCCACCCAATCAACAGTCATTTTAAGTAATAGTCCCCCACCCAATCAACAGTCATTTCAAGTAATAGTCCCCCAACCAATCAACAGTCATTTTAAGTAACTGTCCCCCACCCAATCAACAGTCATTTTAAGTAATAGTCCCCCAC